>JAOVVA010000048.1:28558435-28577138 GCA_028565275.1 Leiocassis micropogon
TTCTCTAATTTATTAGGAAATGGGGTTAACACCTAATCATGCATGGAAAAAAAAAATACCGTCAAATACCGTGACATCGATATAATTTTGAAAAATACCGTGATATAAATTTTTGGTCATACCGCCCAGCTCTATTATATACTACTATATTTTGCCCTTTTCTACTCTTCTTCTTTTCTCCTTTTTTCTAATCTAGGCACTTCAGTGGCTTAGGATTCAAGACAAAACCATTTCACCTTGTGCATTTATTGCATTTATAATATTCTTAATGATTTCACACAAAACGAAAAAAAAAAAAATGCAACATGTCTGTGACATTATGCAATATATAGTTACAGTATTATGAATGAAGTGTGAATTTTACTTATTGCAATGCTATATAAAGTTGGAGGTGCACTTTTTCCTCGCTCAACCGCACAGTCAGCTATCCAGTGGGGAGATCTGAGGTGATGTCCACATGACTACACCACTCCTCATCTCATACTTACCTCATTTTAAATGGAAAATCTTCCAAAGCATGAGGCTATCTTGCTCACAAATTAAAATCAGGGCACCAACAATGTTAACTGACTCATATGGTGACGTGAAAAATGTGACGTGTGAACTATTGCAAACTGAATTTATTTTCCACCCTGGGTTGCTGCCCATGTTGCCCATACCTAAATCTGTCTATGATTGTGTTTTCTGGCTTAGCCAGGGAAACCTCATCATTGTATTTCGAAAGAGAAACTCTTTTGTTTTGGTAGCCTCCTATAACTGTTCCTGCATCACCATTTAAAATTTGTTATTTCTTTGTAGTGCAACATAACACACGATTTTCATTAGTGTGTAAGAAGCCAAGTTCAAAATTTTTTGCATTTTAAGTTTCAATATTGCACAGTCAACTGCAAAAAGTGCAGGTTGTACCTATAAGTAGATTATTTTCCAAAACTGAAGAAAGCTGCAGAAATATCTGACTGATCACTACTGGTCCCCCTTCATGTGATCATCTTTCATATTCTTCACATACAATATGTCTGGCCTAAGGGGTTGGATGGCTAACGTAAGCCCTTGCTCACAAAAAAATAAACATCAAAGCTGACCAAGTACCATGTAGCAAATAGCATGTAATAAATGTGTTATGGTTACAGTAGACCAAAGTAAAACTTTTTACAGTTCTTCACAGGATACACAAGTGAAAATGTATCCTTTCAGACCATGCTGAAAAGTCAGCATGATGAAATAGTAACCTTGCACTTGATGGCACAAAGGAGACAAGTACACCAATCAGTGCAGAACATTATGCCCAGTATTGTATAAGTTCCCCTTGTGCCACCTGGGCAGCTCTGGCCTCTCAACGCATGACTCCACAAGACCTCTGGGGGTTCCTGTGGTGTTTGGCTCCAGGAACTTGGTAGCGGATCCTATGGGTGCTGTGGTTTGCAGGGTGGGGCTTCTTTGGATTAGACTTTTGTCTGGTGCATCCCTTGGGTCATCAATTGCAAAGGGATCCGGGAGTTTAAAGGCCTTAGTTTAGTGGCCTTGGGTATTGGGTGTTCTGGTGCCTTTCTATCATGGGCAGCATTTTAGAGCACTTTCCTTTTCAATTTGTGTTGCATTGGCTTTTCTGTTAAAATGGAGCGAATGGGCTGGACTTTGGTCCCCACGGGCATGGGTGAGCTTTGGGAGCCCATGATCCTGTAACCAGTTTGCTGGTGTACAGTTGACTAGCGTACGTACCGTTGTTGACGAGATTTCAAAAGTAGTTAAAATGTTAACTAATTAGCTTTAATGTAATCAGTGATTTTATTATTTCAGGTTAAGGCTCACGTCCATGCCTGACATATATACAGACAGAACATTTTCTGAGCCTGGTTTCGGGTCTTCCAATGTATGAAATGTAAAGATATCACTGAAAGGGTGAGTTCTGACCAATGTAAAGTTTATTTATATAGATAATCAGTGTTAATGTTTTGTGATGTTAATGTTATTTGTCAATCAGAAAACGGATGATTAGGGTTAATGGTACAGTAAGTTCTACATAGGACAGGATTTGTTTAAGGTTTTACCATGGGGTCAGTATGGGCTTAGATTTAGCTCTGTGAAGATACATGTGAATGTATTCGTTGATAACAGATAGCACGTTGTTAAGTAGAGGGGTCTGAAGAAAATAGCCGGATTAATTTGAGCTGCCAGAAAGAATACAGTAATTCAAATAATCACTTTTTTTTATAACAATTGTGCACAGAAAAGCATCGCAGCATTGTTATATTAAACAAGAAAATGTAAATACAAAAACGTATGTTCCACATAAGAGCAAAGGCCGGAGTAAAATAAAAGGTGAACCACTTGAGATGTGCTCAGATGCAGTGTTGCTTCTGGTACAAAATAGACTAAATCTGAGGTATAACCTGGCCGTGTGTAAACTATAAGGTGAGTGGCTGAACAGGGAAGTTTATCTACTAGTGTTTGGGTTGAGAAAACATTAATCGACCCAAAACAGAACCAAAGCAAAACAGAGCCATTCAAGAATCATTTGGCAGAAGAGGGGTACAGTTATTATCACTTATACTACCTGTCTGCAACATAACAAACAAGTCAAGAATTCAATGCTGCAGCAGCAATGGGAATACCTCCACCACCAGCAAGGCTATGCCATCTTGCTACTAAGACTACTATTTAAATACACTTAAATCATAAAGGAAAACTATTTTAGATATGTGACATTTAGCCCTTTTTAAAATAATCTAAAAAATACTTTATCTACTAGTTACAAGGAAAATTCTATATAACTTAAAATACTTCAATCAATCGTTCTTGATATAGTAAAAATAGAAATCTTGGAAAGATGCACAAGCACACCGACTGATGGAAAGACAGATGGAACAATGGCAAAAGTGATGAATATCAGTCTTGGGTTCATGATGTTGAAAGTTACAGTAATATCTTTGTAAGACAAGTAGAAAGTAAGCTATTGAAAGGGAAACTATTTTAAACTGCTGGTTAGAATAATATTTATGCACAAGATAAATTCCACAATTATTCAACCTTTTTTTCTTTCAGCCAATATTTAACCAAGTGAACCACAAAGGATTTGCCCTTTTTTTGTTTATATACTTGTACAATCGGCTTTTTATACTTGCACCCTTCCCCCTATATCAATCACACACTGCAGTAAAACATGAATATATTGCATTAAAGGATGCTATTATAGATATAATTACCTGGGTGAGGCCTCTTTCTGAACACTGCCATGCCTCTGATGTTCCGCCGCTCCGTCCCATGGGAAAATCTAAACACACACACACACACACACACACACAGAGAAAAAACAAAACACACTGTTAACAGGATCTCAAGGATAAAACAGCGGACAAATGGCTGCTCACTAAGGGAATATAGTGATATTTAATCCCCAGAACTACAGCACAGTTCGGTCAGCGAAGTCTCAGTCTCAGCCACTGCTTATGGGCTGACTGCCATTTTTTCACACCCTGATGGTATATGAGAAAACGTATGGCCTTATATGCAGTAAAAAAGGGAAATTAGTTTTTAAAAATGTAAATTTTTAAAGTGTATTGTAAAAGTGTAATTGTGACTTATTTGTCTCATATTGCATTCATTGTGGTTACAGTTTAATCAGCAATTAAAGCATTTCTTGTGCTTTTAAAAACATACTACAAAAATGTCTTGTGATCAGATTAATAAAAATAATGTGAATAAAGTACATTGGGCCATGTTCACAATTTTACAGCAGACACTTCTGTTTTTTACAGCAAAAACTTAAAAATACAAAAAGTAAATAATATATCACTGCTGTCTTTTAGGTCATTTGAGCATCGTGTTTCTACTTGTCTGTTGGTTGTCCTCTGAAGATGACCCTGAGAACCTGTCTCCATTTTTATCAAAAGATTTGCAAAATGTGCTGAACTGCTTTCACCCCACACTACAGCAAGAGAACATACTGTATATATAAAATTTAAAAAATGCTGTAAATAAAAAACAAATTTACCTTACCTGTTCTGGAAAAAAACAAAAACACTAAATCTACATCAGTCCATAATCCTTCTCTTGATATGCCTGACTTTTACACTCGTAAACACTGTCACTCTCTCTCCTGATTGGCTACAGCTCCTGCCAATCACTAAGTGGCTGGACTTCCTATGCATCTGAAATTAGCAGTGATGACATATAACTTTTGGAGCAATTACATGATGAATGGATGCAAATTTCTCACAAATTCTATCCCAGCACCTATACTATTCTATCCCAGCACGTAAACACTTTGCCAGCCGGGCATCATGTGATCACAACTGAGCCAATGATTCTTCTATTTCTCGTGCTTGTGAGTAATCACCTCCCATGTTCAGTCTCTGTGCGTGTGCGTCACTCATATAGTCAACATCCGTGCGCGCGTGTACTGTTTACTATAACATTGTGACCACATGTGTGTGCGAGTGTAAAGCTGCAGATTGGGCTAACTGGCATTCCCAAATTGTCCGGAGTGTGTGTATGTATGTGTGCCCTGCGATGGATTGGCACCCTGTCCAGGGTGAACACCGCCTCGTGTCCTAAGTCACCTGGGATAGGCTCCAGGCCCTGAATACAGGATAAAACGGTATAGATGATGAGTGAGTTAATTCAAATACGAGTCAATCAATATTTTGGAATAGCCCAATAGAGAGTAGGCCCAATAGAACAGATCCAGTGGAACACCTTGGAGTTATGGTAGAACAGGAATGGCAGAGACGATGCCTGAAAGTGAAGCTGAAAAATGTGCAGTAATAACACGATCGACATCTGATCTGCATGGACCAGAAAGCTAAATGAAAGTTTATATACTGTATAAAAAAAGCAATAAATGGCATCAACGTTGTAGTCTAACATAGTAAAAAAAAAATCCCATACGCTATAAAAGAAATTGTATTCAGCTTTCAACTGTATTTTTCCAACCGCTTGCATCAGTACAAGGGTGCAAGGAAATCTGAAATGTGATCACATCACAGACAAGGACAAACTCGTGATTTTTAAAGCAATGCGCAAGTGGCTATGTGATCAGCATTTCAAAAAGCTCATCTCTAACAAAGGCTTTACTGACTTTACTGAAATCAACATGATGGTCAGAAAATCACTGACTAGCAAACATCTGACAGTTGCAGCACATCATAAAAGTCAGAGAGATTACATGAGACCTAACAGCACATAAACATTAACTGAATTTAAAAAGTAGACTATGATGTATAAAGCTAAATATAGATTAGTGGTAAATTTGAAGTGTTTGGGCCCACGCTACTTGCAATGTTTTATTTTAGACAGTAACAGTGGTTTAGTTGTGAACAGTGGAAAGTGTGATAGACTGTATGTATGTTTCTCTTTCTCAATGATGGACATTGACATAATGGTCAATGTGATTAACGTAAATATTGGGGAAATATTTTTGTTTAAACGATGCTGTAGGTAGTTACTGCATCACTTGTTGCTCATCTGTCTATGTATCATTCTAGCTGGTTAATCTCTCTCTCTCTCTTTCTCTATCTCTATCTCTTAAAAAAGGTCAAAACCAGCTGCCATCATCAGACCAGAAGCCTTATAATGACATTTGCTACAGGAAATTAACCGAAGCTCTTCTCTCCCCTTGTCGTTTTTTTCCTGCTTATCGTTTCATACGGCCAATTGTTTCCTGCATTACAGACTTGCTTGTTCTCTAAGCAACGCTTAACAAAGCACATTTTCTTGGCTGAAAATCAAATTTCTTTCACTCCTAAAGTAATGTCAAAGTCCAGCTAAAGTCAAACGTTCAATTACCTTGACAAACGACTTTTAAATACTTGAAAACTGTTGCAGTTTCAAGGACAACTACACAAACTGGCCACTTTAATAGGAACACACGTGCATCCATTTGTTCATGCAGTCAGAGATTTTGACTGTTGTGTGGTTGCTGGTGCCCGATATGAGTGATGATTTGAGTGTTTCATGAAGGCCTGATCTCTTTTTTTTAATGTTTTTTTTTTTATGGGAACGGTCTGAGAGAACTGGTTTAGGCTGATATCAACACCAGATTTTTAATACACAGATGTTTAATGTCTTCAGGATGCTATAATACACTGAGCGGATGAGGCTGTTTGGATGACTGAGCAGGGGTGCAGGTGTTCCTCATAAAGTGGTCTTACAAGTGTTCCAGCAGGGGTGTATAACTATAATCCTGCAGATTTGAGCAGATTCATCACTCACTTGAGTTAAACACTAAAACCTTCATGGTGTGCTGGGGAAAAAATATTGACTCCCACATTTCTCCTGCTGTTCAGGCGTCTTGGGTGCGCATTAGAGAAACCCTAGCAAGTTGAATAAGCATTAGAGCCGCTTAATAAGATTAGTAAAGCAGCCCGAAGGAGTAAACAAACCAACTATAATGACTTCATTTTAACTAATAAATACTAACTCATATTAGCGCAGATATTCAGTAACTAACTGACTATCTATCATTTTGAACCATTCTTGGCACAACACCGCAGGATGCTCTGTCAGCTTCGCAAATGTTTAACACTATTATTTATTGTTTGGAAAAGTAATAGACGAATTATTTACCTTGTCAGGTCCCCCCTCTCTCTCTTTTTCTCTCTCTCTCTCTCTCTGTTTTCGTTTTCTACTCCCTCCGGTCGAGGCTTTATTCCGTTATTTTTAACGGCTTTTCCGGTGTTTTGAGGCGCCCTGCATCGCGCGCGCCGCAGGTGAGAAACAGTCCACGGTGACGTTTAACCTGAAGCAGACACGCGCACAGTGAATGGAGGCTGCGACGAAGGGCGTGGCTTCGGCAACTAAGGCCCCGCCTCCCAAGTGGCACACGCGCCATTATATCTATATCTTAAAAAAATAATAATTAAAAAAACCAGCAAATATTAAAACTTTCTGCGGTAAGTTACATGAAACATGTTTTAAAGCGGTAACCTAAAGGTTTGCATCCTGATTACAGTAACTGTTTATACATTTTCTTTAAAATATAGAAACTTTCCAGAAGTGAGCATATTATCAATTTGTTGTTGTTTGTCTTTCGGCTGCTCGCCACATATATTTATAAAAATAAATATATTATCGCAATTAATGTTCTATTCAATATAATAATAATAACTAATATTTTTTCCGGGTTCGATCCCGTTTCTGTGTGCATGAAGTTTGTATGTTCTCCCTGTGTTTGGTGGGTTTCCTCCTGTCTCCCTCACAATGACATGCAGATTGAGCTAATTGGCATCCTCAAATTGCCCATAGTGCATGAATGAGTGTATGTGTGTGTGATCTGCAATGGACTGGCACTCCACCTAGGGTGAACCCGATAGGCTCCAGGCCTTCGTGACCCTGTATACAGGATAAAGTGATACTGTATAGAAGATGTATTATTGTATTATTACTGTATTATTTGGTGACTAGTTTATGTTCGCCCTCTATTGGGCAAAATCTGAATTACATTATATGTACAGTGTTCACCAACTAAGCCTACTTTTGTGCCTGCTTATTAAGTTAACCCTCATGTTGTGTTCGTTTGTGGCTCACACTCATAATGTTCCCGGTCACTTTTGACCGAATCATTTTATTTCATTATCAATCCACAATAATACATATATCATCACCTAATGTTGCATTAGATCTTTTTATTAACTTCAGCTCTTGTAAACATTACAAGTTTTAAACTTGTATTTGCTGTGTATGTCCTGCAGGCCTTATTTACCTGAGCTCATGCCACTAATTTTTTAGGGAAATTAGCATTATATAGATATTATTTTGACTATAACAAATAGTAAGATGAAATCTATTGTACTATTTATCACAGAGTACTTCACTGAAATGTTTATCAAAGTCACTTTTTTGAAACAAGTGAAAAAATTTTAAACTGTGGCACAAAATAACAACTTTTGTGTTCCCGGTCAAAACCGACCGGTATGATATATGGAAAACAAAAGCCCAAATGTACACAGGGAAAACTATATTACAAATATAATGTTTGACCAATACACTGTATGGCCATATTTACAATTTTAAAGTAGCCCTACTGTCATTTCTAGGACCCCCCCCCCTGCAACGGTCAAATTAATTCTCCTGATTTTTCTCAGGAACACCATCAACACTTGCATAACATGCCTATGCAACACATGTTGTCCATACTGTATCTTTATACCATACTAAGATGGTTTGTTTGGCATATACTGCTTAAAGCCAACAAGATGCTCATCAACAGTGATCCTGCCAACAGTGGTCCTGGTTTTTGGCAGGTGCTCCACCTACTTCTGTCAAACTTCCCAGCTTGTCTTGTTGACTGTGACTGCTCTTGTCATCAAAGCGAATCACATGCGAGAGGATATGGAAGGTCTGCATAGACATTGTAGTGTGAAATATTGCCTGACCAGTGTCCACATCCCATAAGCTGGACACACATTTGTTGCAGGATCTGTAGACACCACACAAAAATCTCACACCCGAATAGGCTTCAATATTCACCAGGTCTACCTCTTTCCAGGTGTTTCCATGAACCCTTCTCCCCTCCAGGTGTGTCATGTTCATGACAACGGTTACAATGGAGTCTGTGAGTTAAAGGTGAAAACAGGACTTGATATCATCCACTCGGGATATGGCATATCTGGTTAGGGTTTGGGTTTGGTTCCATTTTTGGACCGAAAGCTTCCTCACCAGTGTCAGAGTCTTCCTCCTTGGGTTATTCTCTGTGTCATCCTCAATCCTCAAACCTCAAACTTCCTCCTCTAAACCCTCCTCACTGTCAACCTGGTTTTTCTCCTCCTGATCAATGTCATTGTCAAATATAATTCCACATCCTCATGTGCAGTATATCTCTTGGCCATCATGCTTCTAAAGACTGAACTGTAAATAAGGTCTCAAAAAGTTGTATATACCAGAGCTGCCAAAAAAAATTTGTATGATTGGGTTTGGTTTTTCAACAGGTGTGTTAAAAAGTATGTTGTCGATAGGTTCCCATGCAGGTTGCCATGAAAGCCAAAAAGGGGCATAAGAAGGGTGTGTGTGTGTGTGTGTATGTGTGCGTGTCTGCTCAAAGACACCTGCATGTATACAGTAGGTGTAGGAGAGGAGTGTAGAAATGTGCATGAACTCTGTTTTTTTACACTAATTGTAGTCTTACCCATTCATTTCCAATGGCCGGTCATTTTTGACCAGGAACACCATGAGTGTATAAAAGTTCCATAAAACACACACATTTTTATTAAAATATTTCTAATTTATTGTATGTGTTCAAATGCCATGTGTGAACAAAGTCATTGAACTTCACAAGAAATGAATAAAATTTACTGCACTGTTCTTTAAATTAAACTATATTTCTGTTAATAAAGGGTATTTCAAGATTCCTTAGTTGCTGGGACATTCCACCCTCAGAATGAACAAAAGCCCGCCTCTTTGACAATCCGATTGATTTTTTATTTTATTTTCACATGTAGCCATGCTTAAATATGGAAAAAAGTAAACAAATAGTAGTCATAATAAATAATGGCAATAAACATTGGTGCATACATTTTATCATGAAACTACTTCTTTAATATTCATTTATTTATTCATAGTACATTTCTAGCTCTTACTCCATCCCTCATGTTTGAAGCATAGGTTTTTCAGTTTGTGTTTAGTTGAAAACATCTCTGGCAGCCATCATAAACAATTTTATCCCAATCAGCTATTTTAACAGGTTACCAAATTTTTATATGTAAGTGCAATTATAACAAACAGCACAAATACAAAAATATCTCTAACTGTAATGAGCAAAAAGAGAGTGACACAGAGTAGCATAGGTGCAGTAGCATAGCAGGTTGCATTTCTAGCTTCTTCCTATCTCCCAAAGACATGCTGGTAGTTGTATTATCCCTATGTGTGTTGTGTGCATGTGTGCATGTTAATGTTTTTATGCGAGCTTGTCTGCAGTAGACAGGTATCGCCACCTCATGTCCAGCATTAGCAGGATTTTTTCCTTAAATCAGTTATTGAAATTTCATAAAAATGAATGAGGCATACATCTTCAGTAAAAGTTCAGTTTGCTCTGTAGTGAATATCTTTAATGAAGCATAGGTTGAAGGAAAAGTTTGTTTCTTATTCTGCTTCTGTGAAGTTTATTAATTTAATTAAATTTAATTCATATGCATTTATTAACTTAGAAGACATGATAAAATATATTTCAAAAAGATAAATAAAAGTATAATTTACAGTAGGTTGTGTAGAAAAGCAAAGTTGAAACTAAAAAGGGACAAAGGGGGTTTTGATAAAATTGTGGAACTTCAGTAACTTAAGTTGCTTCCAGTATACTAACCGCAGCTAAAGTTGTATTGTGGCCAAACAGTTCCAGGTATTACATATAAAATATCATACAACATCTTATTCAGTGCAGCTTGAAATAGCTTCACTCATTACATGTCCTGTAATTTATCACCTAATCAATGTAATAATTTATTTATCAAAAGATGTTTTGATAAATATGCAGATGTTTATGGATCCAATTCCATAAACCAATTCCATATTCCAATTTAGTGCTATATATGAATAAATGTTGCCATGCTTGTGAATAAATGTGGGTGTTTGTGCATGTGGGATGCCCTGCAATGGACCACTCCATAAACATCTGCTTCATAATCCTGAAAGATAACAAAAAACTGGAAGCTAAATGAAAAAAAAAATTGTGTTATGTTGTTTTTTTGTTTGTTTTTTTAAATTACAGGGCAACCGCTTTAAAATTAATTTCTGTGTTCTGAGATTGGCGTTCAGCTGTTTCTGTATCAGGGTCAGGGAGGTGCCACTGAATGAAGACTTGGTAGAAAAAGCAGCCCAGCAAAGCCCCCAACAGAGGAGCCAGCAGCGGCACCCAGAAGAAGTAATCATAGCACCTAAGTGAGTTACAGAGACAAAAATGTTTATCATTAATGGGTACTATCAAATCGAGATCAGAATGTGAGCTACAACAATCTCAAACTTACGTGAAGACTTCAGTGCCCCAGCCTGCCGTGAGAGTGAAGAGCCGTGGCCCAAGATCCCTTGCGGGATTTATGGCTCCACCACAGTTAGACGACATGGACATGGCTATTCCCAAAACAACAGCTGCTACAATGGGTGGGAGCAAAGCATCAGGTGCAGGTCTGTTCCTTTTATCACTTAGAGGCAGGATACACAACAGAAGTGTAGCGGTACCAACCACCTGCCCATAACATCATAAAGATGGAAGAAATTTATTTTTAGACAACATCAAGGCTTTTGTCATATCCTGCAGCCAAAGTACTGCAGCCTTTAGCATTGAGCATTTAGGCAACTGATCAACAAGATAGTGATGTTTAAATCAAAAACGAAAGATGATGTAAAGGTCAAGCAGGGTAAAAAATAATGCAGGTGATTTAACTGATCAACTACTGTAATTATCTAGCAGTTCATTAAGTGTGTAAAAGAATATGTTTCTGAGATATACAATAAAATGAGCTTAGCAAGGCAAACATACAAGAGGCATTCAAATCTAACCAGGACTTTTGATTGTGCAGATTAACAGAACACAGTTTTAAGAGTAAATCTATAGTATAATCCCCTGCTGCATTAATGCACTTATCCCAGTATTTCACCTGTGCTTGGATGCCATTAACACAGAAAGTTTTATCAGTATGCTTGAGCCATCAGACTGCCTCTTTCATGTCTGAAAAACTGGCCTCCCAGGAACTCCTTTAACAGCCCAAACATTTGAAAATGGTGTGGTGTGAGGTTAGGAGTGTATGGGAATGTGGCATTAACTCCCAGACGAGTTCCTGTAATGTGCAAGCGATATTTTAGTGAAGGATTATGTGTACTAAAGACCCACGGGAAGATGTGTCTCGCCACAAGTTATTCACTTTTCAATAAAGTCTTCAGTCAGTTAAAAAAAGTCAGTTTTATGCCTTCATTCACAAATGTCCAGTTTGACTTGAACGACTATTATACGTATAAAAATATTTTCTCTATTTTGGGTTGCCTCCCAAAATTATTTTCATTATTCACTTATGTGATGTAATCACTTTCATTATACAGTATGTGACTATATTGTTGACTTTATATGTAAACAATTCTGCTATTTTGTTCCATAATATTCCATTAACCTATAAGTATTTGATTGCCTCCCAGAAATCATCATTTTTATAAAACTCATCTCTGACCTGGTCAAAGATGTTGGTCGTCAGGGAAGTCCCCGGTGTGGGATAGGTGGCAAAGATGGATGCAGTTTCGTTAGGACCGTAAGCAGTCAGAACCCCACCACTGTATTTCATTATAGCATCTAGAGCAAAGAATACAATATATATTCCTAACTCTGCCATTTTTATAAAGAAACAAAGTGTTACCTATATCGTATTTGCCAATCAAAAATATGGAGAGTAATTGTTTAATGACAATTTGATTTAAAAAGTCATGGTTGCTTTCGAGGTGAATGTGACCTCACCATAGTACATGATGTAAACAACTGCAGAGGCAAGGTAGGCACCAAACACCTGACACAGGGAGTAGGGCAGAAGGCAGCGCCAGGGAAGATCACCCAACACACAAAAGCTCAGAGATACTGCAGGGTTCAGGTGAGCACCTAAATGAGGAAGAATGGGGAAAGAGTAAAGGGTATAAAGATGAGGTGATAACCAGTATTCTTGAACTTTTAGAAGTTTCATAACCAGGAAATAATAATAATAATAATAATAATAATAATAATAATAATAATAATGTCTCACCTGACACTCCCATGGAGAGGTACATGGCAGACATTACCCCCACAGCAAAGCTCAGGTTAGCTGACAGATACTGCCCCTTCATCTCATTGCCGGTTTTCACCTGAGCTGCTCCAGAACAGCCGAACAGCTTGAGAGATTATCAAAATATTGAAGAATAAAGAGAAGCCACCTCATTTAAACCACTGAGGGTTCACGAGTGTATTGTAATTAAACAGCAACATAAGTATGCTCATATAACTTATAATAAATGCATATTTGTTTTAAAAAGAAAGAATAACAAAACATTATGTCATATTGATCATTTAACTCTTGGCATATTTGTTTGACAAACTGTAAAGACACACTACTGTGCTTGTCTGTGTGACATAGACATCAAATAATGAGCTTGTAAGAGTTAATAGAAACAAAGTTGTAAATAAACATGTAAATGTAATAAATATGTTGTTTTAGAGATGCACATATAGTGTTGAAATGAAACAATAAAAACATTTATTTATTTATTTATTTATTTATTTATTTATTATATCTACAATGGCCACTAATGTCTTTGTCTTTAATAAATGTAACTTGTGAGATTTCTTTAGGGTTTTTTATTTACTTTTTTATCATTTTCATAGTTTCCGTAACAGGTTCTATTTTGTTTTATACCACAGTACTGTTGAATTTTCAAATCGGATTGGTCAGAATGATATTGGAATAATAGATCAGAATTGTTTCAATTTATTTCAATTTAATTCAATTTTATTTATATAGCACAATTAAAGTAATCATTGTCACAATGCAGCTTGGAGAGAAAAAAAATTAGGAAAATTAATATAAAATGTTTGCGAAAATGTATATAAATCAAAAGGATCAGATTGTCTTTGCAAAATGATAGCATATATAGAATCGACATTTTGTGTCAGTGAGAATTGAAGCTGTAGTATTCAAGATTTAGGAGAAAGCCATATTTTCTTTTCTTATTTACTTTGTGAGAAAATGTCACTAGTGTTAATAACTATTGTAAAAATTAATTGATGATAATTGTTAAAAAAAAATTCAAAAACATTTAAAGCAACTATACAGTTGTTTTCAGTAAATGAAAACAGTATGAATGTTGACAAATTGCTGTAGAATAAGAGAAATAATTTCAGGTGGAAATGGCCTTTGTAATAATTTTTTATTCCTATATCTCAAAAATATTTTGCATCCAGTACCAAACTATAAAATGTAAATCCCAGCAGAAATGGAGCTGTAAGGTTTATTTGTTGTGCAGCTCGGCCTAACCTTAAAATAACCAAGTGTCAAGGCCTGACTCCCGAAAACTTTAGAGTTAATATGTATGTAAAGTCTTGACCATTTTCTGTCATTACACATTTAGGGGAAAAAATATCTAAATCCAGGAACCTTAATAATAACTTGCTTGTAACTCTATGAGAAGATGAGAATAGTCTAATGGCGTAACTGTCAAAATGATATGAATGCAGATCTTTATCTTTCGCCAGTATGCAATCACTGGCAAAGAGTGCACAAGTGAAATGCTATGGTTAAACTTGAGATTACAGCATTGTGGATAACAGCTTTTGCATAAGTGAGCGGGAGGAGGGGGGTGGGGGGACACGGTGCCTGGCAACAGGAATAAAGGTTGTTGAAGTTGTTCTTTAACACTGAGCTGCTCAACAATGTGGATTTATATGCACATGCAGCAAAGGTTAACTAAGACAACTTATCAGTGAAATAAATGAACCCAGTCTCATAGACTGCATTGAAATGTTAAACAGAATATGTACAGTATAACATATACTGTAGTATATTACTGTATACTGTATATTTTAGCAATATCGCACAAGAGGGAGTGCTGTTGTACTGAATATCAGCACAGCTGTTCAGTACAACAGCACGACTGGCAGATCTGGAGCCGACAGTTATAAACTGACAGGTAGTGTATTTAACAGAAGTGAAAATACTATGTGACCAAATTTTAAGGAAAAAAAAACCTTGGAGGTTGTGGACAGTCCTGAGAAAATTACAAGTTTACAAATTACAAAATTACAAGAAAATTACTTTTCAAGACTAAATTTCTCATTTATTCCACTTGTATCAGAATATCAGCTAATTTCATGGTTAAATCCTAAATAGTGTAAAATAGAAAGCTAGTGTGCTGTGTAGGGTGTAAGTTAGAATCCCTTGTTCCACACACTAAGTAGTGTGAGTAGTAGTAAGTATTTACTGAGGGATTTGGAATTCAGCTTTGTGTTAGAAGCTAGTTCACGTTGTACCTTACATTAACTGAAGGCTTTCATGAATTATTTTAAATATGGGATTTTTTTTTAGGCAGCTGCAGGTATCTTTTTCCATTACTGCAGACCTTACTGTCTTACTTTCACACATGCTGGCAACCAACATTTAATTAACAATTGTTATATTGAGTGATACATATAGTTAAATGTCCCAGTGCTGTTATGCTCTATTATCGCCACTCATGGGATGCCTCTTTTCCAATCTGACTACTCTGTCAGAACCAACTGTATATTTACTCACTCACTCACTCATCATCTATGCCGCTTTATCCTGGACAGGGTGCCAATCCATGGCAGGGCACACACACATACACACACAGTACGGGCAATTAGGGAACACAAATCAGCAGGCCTTTGGACTGTGGGAGGAAACCAGATGGAACCCACCAAGCACGGGGAGAACATGCAAACTCCATGCACACAGAGACGGGAATCGAGCCTGGCAGGGAATCAAACCTGAACCCTGGAGGTGCAAGGCGACAGTGCTAAACACTACACCACCGTGCCGCCTACTGTATATTTAAACACTTTCTATTTATGGGAAGCTTTACTCATTGCTGCTACACTACTAAATGTTTTACTGTTTATAGCCCATATTATGTGCATTTATTGTACTTTGAATTTATTGGTCTGGTCTGTGTATTCTTATATCTCACATAGTTGTGGCTTTACAGTTAATATTCTTGACTGGATCTGATCTATCTTATCTATTTTTCTGTAGTTTTAGATTTTCAATATTTTGATATGCAGAGGAGGTAAAATCTAACCAGCATGGTATCTTACACACACTGGCACACAACTGTTATAATTTTGTAACAAAAGGTATGTTTTAATTGAAATTGGCTTCTTCATTGAGGGCTCCTCTGTTCTTTTCTTTGGTGATATTCGGTCTCAATATGAGGGGACCTTGGCATGTTGCCCTCTTTATCTACCTGAAAAGCCGTAACGTTTTTATAATGATCCATAATGGGAGGTTAATGATTTTATTTACTCAGAGATTATTATACCTGCCGTATCTTAATATGTGGGTAATCAATAACAAGAATGCATTACTGCCACAAATCAACTAATTGTAGAAACATAAGCTGCAGAAACATTTGAAAGTCTGAAAAAGGTGTCATTATTTTTATTATGAATTCATAAAGCTAACATTGCTAGAAAATAGTTTTGGGGTTATTTTACTGTAATTCTGTTGTTGCATTACTAAAAGCATTAACAAGTTTTTAATTTTAAAACATTTTTACATTGTGCATTTTTTTTTACATTTATTCTCTTACCTTAAAGTTAGAAAAAAATAATTTTAATCAACAACAGTGTATTTCAGGGAAAATTTAAGCAAATCTGTACAATTTTACATATTGTGTTGCATGATTCAAAATAGGTTTGTTTGAAGTGGAGCTAAAACTCACCAATAGAACAAAGGTGCCAATGATCTCTCCCAGACACTGTCTGACTAAGGTGTTGTGTATCTTCATCCTCATCATCATTTTCTTCACGCGGCTCACTGGGCTCATCTGCATGTCTCCAGCTGTCCCTGCTGCCTCTCTGCTGTTCTCAGATGTTATAAGGTGAACAGATTTTTTTTGACTTGCTCTTCTTCAAGTGATCCAGTACACTTTGTCCTCCATTGCTTTGATAAATGTAACGTCATTAATAACTTGGCATACTGAGTTCAGAAGATAAGATAATATGTGATGCCCCTGAATTTCACTGGGGTAAAGTAGAGAGGGATCATTCAGTCATATGGAGATATTTCTTTTTTAAACAAATACATATGCTATGGTAAGCCTTTTACAACAGCTTTTAAAATTCCAAATAAGAGAACTAAACCATACACATGTCAGTCTATAAGACACTTCTGTATATGGCCACCTGAATGTCTGTCACCTGATCATCGCACCTGAATTGACTTGTTCATAATCACATTTCAGATTTAAGGTCTTCTTGAAAGACCTTCTTTAAGTGGCAAAACTATACTTTACACTATTTTAAAGCATTCAGCATGACTAGTATACTAATCACTGGCCTGATTATCTGTCATCATCTGCACCTGTTTCTCACTGGTTCATGCTTAAGTAAGATGATATTTAATGCTATAATGATTAATATGCCTCTGTGTGGCTTAACAAACAAATAACATTCCTCTGAAACTGGTCAGACTGGTCTGGACTAGATTGAGAATGAAAGCCAAAAACTTACCAAAAAAAGAGCCTAGAGAGCTATTTCTTAAGACTACATAAAAAATACAAGAACACCTGCTTTTTGGAAGCAAACTATAAAGAAATGAGGGGTGGCTCAAGAAAGTAATAGTAAAAGTATGGTGACTATACTTCATAAAGTAGTAGTTTCAAAACAACCTTTAACCTTCAATTAAACAGTATATATATATATATATATAGAAAAAAAACATACACTGGCCTTATTGTATATAATTGTACTTAGATTTTGAGATTTAAAACATAAGTATGTAGTGTATAAGTAAAAATCTCTTTGTCCACACACCAAGAAGTGCCATTGATCAGGGCTTAGAGAGGGATTTGAGGTTCAGCCTTGTATTAGAATATAGTTAGTATATATATATTAACTAGTCCCGCGTTAGCCATAAATACAACAACACGGATGGTTCAGAGGCAATTCACAATCACTTTACTGAGCAGTTACTGAGAGAAAAAGTGTTATATAACGTTAATATAATGTTATCAGATGTGTTTCCTTGCTGAAAGTGCTTCCATGACTGGTTTTGAATGTGGGATTTGACAGCCAGCTGCTCTCCCATCTTTTTCAGTAGACCGTACTAACTAAGATTCACCCAAGCTGGCAACTGACAGTTAATCATCAATTGTTAGATTAAGTGATATGCTCTATTATCACCACTTGTGGAATGCCTCTCATCTAATCTGATTACTCTGTCGGAACTAACTGTATATTTAAACACTTTCTGTTTAGGGAAAGCTATACTCGTTACTCCTACACTAGTACTGCATAAAATATTCCGATCCATCAAGTAAACAGATTCATTATACATTGAATTCATTCCTGTGGTAGTCTAACAAACCTGGGCTTATCAGTTTATAGTCTGCCATACTATGGATACAAACATAATTTATTACTGAAATGTTTTCAAGTAATTGGAAGCAAACCACAGTGGAACCATGGTAAGATTTATAGATCTATAATGGTCAATTTACAATTTGCAGTCTATAGAACTGATACAGTATATGGTCTTTACACAAACACACTACATGCATTTTATTTGACAGTAGAGAAGGAAATATTTGGCTAATGAGAGAGATCAGGTAGAATGTCCAAACTGGTTTGAGCTGAAAGGAAGTTTACCGTAACTCAAATGAAGCACATAATAGCTTCAGACTTCTATTCTTAGCAGATAGGAGTGGAATCTGATTTGTTCTCTTGCTGTTGTATCTCCTCCAACCTCAAGGTTCAATGCTTTGTGCATGCTTTGGTTCCCTTGGGGATGATGTAGAGACAAATTATTCTTGACTCTAATATGATTATTGCACACTTTACAACACTGCTGATAGCTAATGAGTTACAGTACATATAATAAACATTATTATCAATTAGCTGCTGGAATGTGCTTGAAAGAACATTGCAGTGCAATAAAGTTATTTATTCATTCACTACCTGAAGGCAAAATGAGCTGTCATGAAATACACACACACACACACACACACACACACACACACACACACACAC
>JAOVVA010000048.1:28582476-28594642 GCA_028565275.1 Leiocassis micropogon
CAAATTTTGGCTTATATAACCTCGGTCAGGTGACATCGTCTGATGAGACGCACCTGCAGGTTATAAATAAGAGTAAAGTATAAATATAGGTATTACATAAACATGACATAAGTCATAGGCCACATTGTAAACTTATAATTAAAAATAAGATAAACTTATCTATTTATATTTTATACATTCAGTATATATTTCTTAGTGACATGTAAACATGTTTAGACAAAATGTATTAATAAATATTTGATAAAACAAGTGATCTCTTAATTGTTTTATAGACTTCAATTGCTGGTGTAATCTCCTGTAAAATGGTATTTTATACAGAAATATACTTATGATTTAATTTATTTCATGACTACATCCTCTTAGGAGTAGTGATACATAGAAGAGTGAATAATCAGCCAGAAACCAATTTATGATTGTGTAAAAAGATTATTACAAATTTGGTATAAAGGTAACATATGTTCTTCTCTTGGGACTTTATGGGAAGACAGCAAATGTAAAGACAGAACCTCAAAAGCAATGTGGATATTTAGGCGGAAAGTATATTCACATGACTGTTATGCACGTGTTTAATTTTTTAAGCTGACCGTTCTGACTGTTGAAACTGCCTGCAGTTCAGCATCTTTTTTATGGACATTTACATAGCGTAAGCTCAAAATTATTGTCAGAAATATAGCAGTTGTAACAGACGTCAGACTATGGTGCAAGTTAACATAGAGGTCTCTACTGTATATCTTACACAAAAACAAAAAAATACACATAAGGTCAGAATCATGAACAACTCAGACATTACTTACCCGTTGCAGCTTAGGCTGAATTCTGTGTGAATACTAGTGTGTGCAGTTTTGAGAATAACTCAAATCTAAATACAGCATTTAAGTCCATATTTTAAGTTGTTACAAATGAGATGTTTCCATTAACACTACTAAGGACGTTGCAGTAAGACCTCCACAGGGCCAGGGGGCAATCGCTTGATCAGGTTCCAGACCTCAAGTCGCCTCAAACCCTGCAAACTCTGACCTTCAACCTCCAACAGTTCATCTCCTGGGAAAACCTTCCCAACTGGTCCACCTGAGTAATAGTAGAAGATGCTTTAGTAATGAATTAATTTGTATAAATATTTTATCATAACATATTCTTACATTATGAAAACCTTTCAAGACAATTTATATATAAATATGAATGTCATGGTATAATGAAAATAATTATAAGAAGTGACATTAAATTAAGGAGATTTTTTATTAATCGATGAATAAAAATACATTTTTCATCAGTCTCACTGACGCACAGGCCTTAAAGGGATTAGAGTTTAGATTTTTGTGTTAAAGCAAAATTGAGGTGAATATAAGTACATTATAATAGGTTTTGGTTATTATATATTTTCCTGCTCTGCACACAAACTGTGAAATCTATCACCGGAACACAAGTACAATAGACATGCGGCAATTTCAGGGAAATAAAAAATTCTATTTGTATTAATACACCATAACACACAAAGATGCCAAGTAATTTATAATATAAATTATAAGGCTGATAAATACATAATATCACCCTTTAAGGTGTTGTTGTGGGGAATATAGTTGCTGTTTTTATTGAACTTAATTTAAGTGCAAAAAAAAACAAAAAAACATTCTGATCAGGACTTTTACAGTATGTTCTGAAAGTCATAAAAGTGGGGTCTTACCCTGAAAGAGCCGCTGTACAGTGAGGGGTTTGTCCCCTAAACTGGAGCCCACTCCTCCTTCCAGGCTGAATCCCAGGTCAGAGCTGGACTTATCCAAAGTCACTCGCATTCTTCTACCTATTAAAAAAAAAAAAAAAAAACACACATTTGATTTACTATCATCCTGAGGACCTTACATCAACATAATGAGTCCAAACTAATAACAGAAACAAGTCCAAAATTACTATCAATTATTCTCTTATTCACACACACACACACACACTCTTTATACAAATTGT
Organism: Leiocassis micropogon; assembly: GCA_028565275.1. NCBI lineage: Eukaryota > Metazoa > Chordata > Actinopteri > Siluriformes > Bagridae > Leiocassis > Leiocassis micropogon. Next base: position 28,584,436 of record JAOVVA010000048.1, read on the forward strand.
TTTTTTCTTTTATAACAGAGTAACTAACAATTCATTGAGTTATCTATTTAATAGCTACAGTATATCATTATCCATTCAATAGCTACTATATATACCCAGCTTTGTTAGAAAGCTTGGGGTCAGAGTGCAGGTTTGGACGTGAATCGGGAACCCAGCAGCAGAAAGGGTTATGGGCATTGCTTAAGCCTTAACCCCCTGAGCTACTACCGCCACACCTTATTTAACCTGCACCTTGCCAATATTTGCACCGATGTATATACTGTACAGTACTATTTGCACTTCTGGTACTGTAGATGCAAGATGGAATGCATTTCATTACCAGATCTATCTAGCTATCTTGAGTAGCTCTATATATGAGCCACACAAGGTCACTTATTCACAGCTCAGGATCATTTTACGTCGATCTTCAAATATGATTATATTCATCTGTGCTTTTACAAGGTTACAAGGTTTTATCTCTCCGTTTACAAGGTACAAGTGTACTGTAATAAGCGACTATGGTTTATCCAAATACAAAAATATAGTGATATAAAATATAGTGATATAGTGATTAGTATATGACTTGAAAGTAATACAATAGGAACACAGGATATTTTGTTCTGTATACAGCATATTTTGGCAGTGAATAGTATATTATTTATCAATTTACTTAGTGTATCAATTAACTGCCTAACAGCTGCCCTTACAAAAATTATGTGCTGCGGTTTTGGAGAGAAATGTACCTTTAATTTATTTAAATATAAAATGTTAATAGTACTACTGTATGTTAATACTAAGATACAGTATGCTAGGACAGTGTTGGCACAATCGGTTAAGGCTGTGGGTTACTGGTTTACTGATCGGAAGGTCGGGGGTTCGAACCACAGCACCACCAAATTCGCCACTGTGGGGCCCTTAACACTATCTGCTCCAGGGATGCTGTAAGCTGGCTGACCCTTACACACAAATATAATAAAACCAAATATTTAAAAAATATTTTTTTATTAATTCATTAAAATTATTTATAAAATAAAATTGAAAGTGTAACCCTAATCTTTTATCATCTAAAATATAAGAGCTTGGTTGAATGTTTGCAGTAATCTAACCAAAACTGTTAATCCCAAATCAAAAAATTATTAATATAAATAATTTATGTGACATGGAGTGTTTATTTTTCATATTTTTTCATTTCTGTCTGTTCACAAAGAGAAATTTCCTATGATAAATATATTACAGTATAAATAGCTAAATATATACAATAAATACAGTATATACTGTAAGTATTGCAACACACCTGGGGTCCCAGCTTCTTTCTGTGGACTGTCTTTTAAGCTGTAGCTAGTTTCAGTGACATCACCTCGTCGGATAACCACCACTGCCATTGCCCGCCCCTTTGCTTTTCTCATAGTGTGGAGCACTTCCTTGTGGGTGGAGTTCTGTAGAGCATTGCCATTAATGGAAAGCACCTGGTCACCTAAATGGATGGAGCCTTCCTGGGCTGCTATACCATTACGGAGGATCTTGTGAACCTTAGAGAGAAGAGGTAGTGCTTACTTGTTAACAGTCATAGAGCAATAAAAAAGAAAAAAAAATTGGGGGGTCCAGTTTAACTATAAGAGGGATCTCTGGCAGGAGTATTTTGTTCTGACCTTTTATTAAAGTACAAAAATCATCTTGTGTGTATTTTGTGACTAAACACTTACCGTAACAGGTTTATTCTGATCCACTCCTCCAGCCACAGTGAAGCCCAGGCCATTTCCTGCTTCCTTATGCAGGACAACCACATGCACATCCTCATAATTCTGCAACAAACAAGGAATATATATATCATAATAAACCTATATCCCACATAGATATACAGTACTGTGCATAACTCTTGAGCCACTCCTTATTTCTTCAAATTTACTTACTCATCTTCTATACTGCGTTATCCTGGGTATAGGGTGGCAAGGGCCAGAAGCCTATCTCAGGAGATTTAGGGTATGAGGCAGGGTACACCTGAACTTTTTCAGATGGGGTGCTAATCCATCACCGGGCACACAAACACACATACACACACTACAAGCAATTTGGGAACGTCAATTGGCCTAATCTGCCCAATTGGCCTAATGTCTTTGGACTGTGGGAGGAAACCAGAGTACCCGGACGAAACCCACCAAGCACAGAGAGAACATGCTAACTCCGTTCGATGCAATGAAATAATATAGATTAAATGAAAAAAAAAAACTGAGAACAAAAGTCTTACTAAAACAATCTGAATAGTATCTAAAAAGTATCTAAATTCAGCACTCAGCATTCAGCATCACCAATATACTGTACTAATCACCAGCCTAATCATCTGCAGCTGTTTCTCACTGGTTCATGCCTTAAGTTAGATGTTTTTTCATGTTTTAATGATCCATAGGTTCCTGTGTATTTTAATAAAAAGAAACATCCCTCTGAAACTGGTCAGGTACAGGGACTAGACAGAAAAAGAGCCTAAACTGGCCATGAATGAGAATCATAAATCCTTCAGTAAGCCTGGAGAACTATTCCTTAAATTATACCACATTAAAAATGCAAGACGGGTAGGCTCTTTGGAATCAACTATGAAGAAACTAAGAAGAAATTATTGGTGGCTCAAGACTTCTGCACATTACTATACTATTTCCTGCAGCCATTTTACGTATAAGAAAAACTTTATGCCTTTTACATTAGCTTAAACAACTCTGAACATATCACTCCCAATTATACAGCAAGTATACAGAATATATTCTTATCAAAGTTATACATAGCAAATACAAATACATGACAAATTAAACAAAAATCCAATGTCTCTTATGTTTCAACTGATTGTTGTCTCTACAATGAAACATTTCTATATTTGTGAGAGTGGTCGCTTCCAGGATATTCATGTCCTTATACACTGGGCATGTGGATCCACTGAATGGTATCATAAATAAGAAAATATTGTTAATCATATGAAAAAATAACATCAATCATGATTTTCAATGATTTTTCCAATCACCTGATCTCAGCACAATTGAACAACTGTGGAGTAATGTATTAGACAGCTTATCCACCACCATAAAACTGCAAGTGAATGAATGTCTTTTGGAAAAATGGTGTTCATTCGTACATTAAAGTTGTAGAATCCATTCCAAAGCCTTTTTCAATATGTTCTGGAAAGCCAACACCATACTATTTCATATCTTGTCCCCTAGCTATATGTTTTGTCAGGTGGGAGCGGGTTCAATCAGGATTCTGCAGCAGGATTATGATGGTACTTGGCCATTCCTACATACTCCCACTGCATACTTCTGCTAAACCCCATCCCCATTTACTATATTGGTCTTTTGGACCTTTAAAGGATTCCAAGTACCTCTAAGGTATCATCTTCCAAACCCCTGACATCATTTAATAAGCATTCCAGCTCGTCCATGCCCAGCAGCGTCACAGAGGACAAAGCAGAAACGTCTGAGCTCATGGATACTGTACGCTTGGACATCCAGTTCTCATCCATTGACCCACTTCCATCCGAGGGTGGTATATCCAGCCCACCAAGACTGCATAGTTCCACAAGACTGTTTAAGTGAGAAAACAGTAGAGTAGAGAAAAGCAGATGAAATTCATTATAACCACAATTTCACACAAAAATTTAGTAATTAATTAAAAATAAAAAAATTTCTTCGAATTTTAATTGCCATACCTCATAGAAAAACTCCGACTGCTCATGTTGCTTGTGATGGTTACTGATGACTCCCCTGAATCAGAGTCATATCCTTGCTCTGTTCCCTCATCGTCATCATCATCATAGTCATTCTCATCATCAACCCCTTTGTCCATAATCCACCTAAGAACTTTTTCAGCTACTTTTTCATCTTTTATTGTGTTGTAGTTATTGATGAAATCACCTGAAGTTGAAGAAAAACCTTGGATGGAAGGGATTACCTCTGAGTCACTGAGGAGATTGGATGGTGATTTAGAATGAGTGCTGTTGCCTGTTAACAGTTTTGATTTTGTTGTGGTGGATGAATCTAAATGTGGTAACCCATGAGTGCTTTCTTTTAGAAACGGTTTATCTTTTGTAGATGTTGCACATTTTGTTTCTGATTTAAGAGAGAGGTCTGACTGAGATACATTAGTGATACCACTGGATTTTTGAGCGTTATCGAACATTGTAGGACTGAGATAATTCTTAACTTTTTCTTCGGTTAATTCTACATTATTAAGCTTTTGGTAAGATTTGGGATTACTACCTTTGGAGAAATCTGGCTCATCTGTGTGCTTATTCATCTTAGTAAATTTACTCTCAGTCTTCTGATGAGATGGAACTGCATCCAGACGTTTCCAAGTCTGCTCAACTTTTAGACTTATACTTCGTCTAATTTGGCTTTGCACTGGTGATCCTTCTATATCTTGTTTTGTGATCTTGTCAGGTCCACTTTGATCATGTCCACTCCCTGCCTCATTGCTGACTTCGCTCTTACTAAAAGGATTCTCTCTATTCCACTCACCCAACCTTACACCCAACATCCTTTCTGAATATGTTTTATTCACACTAGCCATCGCTTTTGTCTGTTCTGGAACTGACATAGCTCTTCTGGGATGCTGAATCCATGATGGACTTTGGCCTTTAAGAGCAAGAGCCTCAAATTTGTGAATTGTGTTTCGCACTGAATTCACGGATGGTTTTGGGCCTTTCTCTAACAGGACCTCGGCCTTCTTGTTTAGATTTCCTAAAGAGCCAAATTCCAAACCAGATCCATGTTCTTGAAGATGTTTTACACCATCTCCTGCCATACTTTGTGGTGATTGGGGTTTGTTCTGAGAAATTACCACTTCCTGTAAGCCATGTGGTTGTTTTCCTGGAATATTCTCCATGTCCTTCGTCTGGTTTGAATTGCTAGTTGTTATTTCTACTTCCCTCTCTATTTCTTTTTTACAGATTTTTTGTAAACTATTACTGTTGCTCAGACCATGGGCTGAATATGAAACCGGAGCTGTAAAATGTCTGTTTCTTGTTCTACCTAGAGATTGAGTTCCTAGTCCTATAAAGTTCCCATTCAGTCTTTTTTCATCATGTGTACTACTGTTAGTCACCACAGATGTTGAATCTTGGCTAATAGGCTTCTCATTAGACCTTTTAGAGATTGTGGTCAAGCTATCATTTCCATCAGGTAAAACTGAGGAAGTATCTGCCAAAGCAGTAAAATTAATTTCTTCTTTTTTAAATTGTGCTTTTGGAAAGGTACTGAACTTTTCTGGTTTATATGAAACTGGCTTTACTTTGCTTAAAGACGAAAAAGATGAGCCTCCCTCCAATAAGCTGTTTGTGGGCTTATGGCAGTTGGCATTTAAATCAGTGCCATGGGAACTGATAAAAGGGGCAGGACTGATGATTCCAAGCGAGGCTTCAGAACTTGATTCAGTGTTATTTTTTAACACGTTATGACTACTACTGCTCATTACAGTGCTGTTACCAGTGATCTCACTGCCCTTTGATGCAGCAGTTTGTGAACTGGGATGGTGCTCTGCCTGATCTGACTTAGTACCACTATTTCCAGAATGCCAGGGATTTTTTATTTCCTCTGTCTTGTCCTGGGTTTTATATGATTTTATTCTGGATGGGACAAAAGGGGCAAGAGCTACTGTTCTCACAGGTGAAGATACAGATAATGCTGTGGAGATCGGTCCATTGCTGTCCTGCTTTCTTTGACCAAATCCTTTAAATGGTTGGATTTGTAATGATACTTTTTTTAATGGGCAAATCAGTTCATTGGAGTTAGGTATATTGGCCGTATCCTTTCTCTCCAAACTCTCAGAACGCCGTGTTGATCTCTCCTCAGGCTCCTTAGAATTTCTAAAAACATCCGTCTGAAAATTAGATCCTCTCCAGTCCAAGCTCTTACTTCTGTTGGACAGATATGCTTGTTTCCAATCTGTTCTTCCCCTCGCTTTGGTAGTGGGACTCTCTACACAATCTAGCTTCCTTTGAGTGTTACTGCTCGCCTCAGAGCTGATGGACAATCCTGACTTCTTTGTCACGCTGAGCTGATTCAGAGCTCTTGGTTTTGGTTTGTCGATAACATTAGTATCTGGTGATGGAGGTGAAATCTTGTGGTCTCTGGGAATCTCTTTATTATTCTCTTTGATGCCCCTGGTGTTTTTTTCAAACGTCTCAGACTTGAAACTACTGGCTTTAGTGAGCGCCTGCTCTCTTTCTTTAGCAGATCGGACTTTGAACCTAACAGCTGGCTGTGGCTGCCGTTGGTTTTGTTCTTCAGGATATTGTGAAGATTCTCCATTTCCAGCTCTCAGTACTGATTCTGATCGACAGACAGAGTGTTCAGGCACATGTGCAGATCCAACAGAGATATTCATTTTTAATGGCGTGGAACAGTGTGGGCATTACAGCATGATTGTGAGGAAACAATGCAAGTTCTTTTCAGTACTTCTTCACATGCTCATATTCCAGTGTTTTGTCACATAAATAGTTTTGGGGGTAGTTTGTCAGCTATGTAATTCAATCTGCACAATGTGGTCAAGGGTGTCCAAGTGTCGACGTGGCATTCTTTTGAAGTAATCCGTTAAATAAATAATAGGGAAAAAATGTCAAAAGAGTTCGTCACAGTGCAGGTGTTGCTTTTCAGCAGTGCCAAAATGTTAAGGTGAAGTTAGTAAAATGTCCAGCAAGTAGAAACATACACAATTAATACAGACCACCAAAAAAAAATCTGCTCTCTTACGTATGTCCTTAGTACCCAGAATTGTTTATATCTGCATGTGTTGGAAGTTGGATATCCATTTCTCAGAACATTTGTTCTTGCTTATGTTTCTATTTTCCCAGGAAACTTGGTTAGCTTTAGCCTTTGCTTCTTTCCCTTCAACAAAATGTTGTGCTGTGTTTGGCAGGTTTCCTTGTCTGATCCTGTGTCTCTCCGTCTCTTTCTGCACCTGGCTTTGTCAGATAGTCCTACGTTGTTCAAAGCCCTACAAAAAAAAGAAAAAATGATATCATTATCTTACATAAATGATTAAGTAAACAATTATTTATGATAAACGCAATTTTAAGATTTGTTAAAGAATGGCAGTTTTAAAGCAAATGTTATCTAGAATCTGTAGTGGTAAGTGGAGGTAAAGGACACAAGAAAAGGCTAAATGTTCTTAACGTCAGCGAACAAATTGCGCAATTTGTGGAAGTGCCATAACAAATCACAAAACATCATCTCCCAGAGCCAAACCAAATCGCCATGGTACCCTGAAGTTAATCACATGACTGTATCAGTTTATGTTTACACAACCAGCATGCTATTAGCTCTTCGTCACTCTCTTGAACTTAAACCAAACCTGATCAGCAAGCAGATAACAGGTCAAACACACCAGACCGCAATCCGGACAGATACTGTACGTAGCAGGTTCAAAAATACACTACAGGACAAATGCAGTTGACGTAGATATCAAATTAAAAATAAAGCTCTTTGTCTCTGTCTATTTAAACAGCAGGTTTGTTGTACAAAAAATAATAATTATAATAAACCAAGAAACGTACCAAACAAGGATGTCACACCTTTAATTGTTCAATGCAGATAAAACCTTTGAATGTGACAAAATCAGACAGCCTTGCAAAAACACGCCAGCTAATTTACATACATACTGCCGGAAGCCAATCCATCCCTGAGTGAGGCAGATAAAGAACTCGCCCGATAAACACAACGTACATCACACATCCTAATTTCATCCTTTCAGTAACACAATCATGTGGTCTCAAAGTAAATACCTACGAACAGCTGAGAAAACACAGGTCCAGAGAAGTACGTATTGTTGAAACAGAGACTCAGAAGGCGCAGACAGGAAGGGAAGCAAGAATATAAAGCAAGGTGTGTTTTAGTGCAACCATTCAAAAGAGCCAACACCCCAGCAGGTAAAGATGACATAAACATTGATTGGCTAAAAAATAAAGCATGCTGTGTGAAAAAAAAAAAAGAAAGGGGTCGATGTGTAGGGTGAAGAAAAAGAGTGCTGAGATTACCTGTGTGACTTTAAGCAATGACTGAAAAGGCACAGGGTGGATTACAGGATCAACTGGGGCATGGAAGCACACATACATACACTCACACACACACACGCACACACGCACACACACACACACACACACATACCGTACATTGGACACATGAATGATACACCAAGCACCCAAGGACTTTAGTTAAACCTGAAATTAATTTTGAAAGCAGACATACCTTTAAGGGCAATCACAGCAGGTGTTCAGTACACTTCCTTTCCCACTGTCTTGCACTCATTCTTTTTATATTTTACTATTATTCATCTGCAATGTCAACCCGCCTGACAGGTTTTTCCTTTTCACCCTCACCCACCCCCTCTCATTGTTACACCTTCTCTTCCTTACCTCATTCTCTGTCTCTCTCTCTCTCTCTCTCTCTGCCAGTTTCTCTCTGTCTATTTCACACTCTCACCTGTCTAGCTCTCAAATTCTTGTCTTTCTTTCTCTCTGTCTGAATCTGTCTTCATGACTCTGCTTGTCTTTGTCTATTTCTCTCTCTCATTCTCTCTGCCGCCTCTCTCTGTGTATGCCTGTCTCTCACTCTGTCACTCTCTGTGTCTCCACCCTTTCTCTGCCACTTTCCTCCCTCCTTCAGTTTATTTTCATACAGTATAAGAAAAGTAACCACTAGCACGCACACCCACAAAAAAAAAGGTTTAAAGAAAATAGTATCTTAGATTTTTTTCCTTGGCATGAAATTGCCCGTGTAGTCATCGGTTGCCCTTTTTTAAACCCACATATCCTATCATAGCAGCATTCTTGATTTGTTTTCTTAATGACTTATCACTGTAGTCTTATAGTAACGAATAAAAATCTCAAGTACGTGAACACCTTTACAGGCAGTCAAATACAAAACGTATTAATGAATGATATATTAAAGACCAGTGAAAACAACACAAAATGCCTTAGCAAGGTGCTGGGTCAGTACAGGGCACCAAACCAAACAATAGATGCACCCTGGCACAGACTCTAAAAGTTTTTCTGGAAATGTAGTAAAGCAATAATCAATGCATGCAGTGAGCTCTTGTGCCCTAAGGATGTCATCCTGGAAAAGGTCACTTACATCAGAATAGACATAATCCCATGTTACACCAGAGGGACTGAGTTTTTATATTTGCATCCTATCTGTATTTTAATGAAACCCCATCCAGGTATATCCCGCCTCGTGACTTAAGTCTCCTAGGATAGGCTCCAGGCTCTCTGTGACCCTGTATTCAGGATAAAGTGGTATGGATGATGTGTGCGTGAGAGTGTATATCATTAAATTTCAGTGTATGAGTGTTGGGAAGGTTTCTATGACTATTGCTCCATGGGATTCATCACAGGCTTTTAATATAATGAAACTAACAGGACTATGACAGGTCTATATAACAAACATCCAGAGACTGGATCGGCGGAATCAGGAAATGAAAATACATTTGCATTAACATTTAAGAATGTGGTAGGAAGTGCTAGTGCCGAGAACCGTTACGCACGGCAGTCACAAACAAAGCAATCAGTCACTATGAACAGCAAACTTAAGATCTCATGAAATCCTTAAAGAAACACAGAAAAGATTGTGTTAAAGAGCTGTTCAAACCTAACAAACTCTTTTTTTTTTTTTTGCACAAATACCAATCATAACTGAGAGACTGTTTCCTGATTTTTATTTATTTCTACATTGTTGAACAAAATATGTATCTTCTTTGTATCTTCTTAACAGTTGATATTGAGATTGAGATGCTACTTATGCTCCGTAAAGCCTTTATAAAGGCTCTAATCTGAGGTGCTGTTTGTTAATTGGTGATGTTTGAGGCTGGTAACTATAAATGAAATTCTCCTCGGCAACAGAGGTAGGTTTTGGTCTTGCTTTCCTGTGATGGTCTTCATGAGAAACAGTTTTAAGCTTTTTTATTTTTTTGGGAATGCACTCGACAATACTGATCTTGCAAGAACTATTCCAGAATAGCTGATCTAGAATGTATAAAATAGATCATTATATAGACTGGAAGATGTGCTTGGGATGTGTTTTAATCCCACATCTTTGTTTGTCTATGCCTGATATCTTATAATTCAATTAAATTAAATTTTATTTTTATTTGTGCACCTTTAACAATTGTCATTGTCGCAAAGCAGCTTTACACAATCAAAAGAATTATTTAAGTCTGTATGGAATTTGAATGTGTATGAATCAAAATGGTCAGA
>JAOVVA010000048.1:28594742-28624674 GCA_028565275.1 Leiocassis micropogon
ATTATGGTTAATTGAACATGCATGGAAAACATTGTTTAAACCCTTTACAATGAAGATCTGTAAAGTTATTTGGATTTGTACAACATTATTGTTGAAATACACAGTCTTGAAAAAGGGGCGTTTCTTTTTTTGCTGAGTATATATCTAGATATAAAAATATCTATCAATGCACAGTTTTCAATTATCCCACAATATGTATAATATATGATATTTGACTGTCCCAGACTGTGAATTTTTTTCTTAGCACACATTAGGCTGCGTGATATTAGTTGAGAATTTGAGATGAGAGTGCCCCAGCCTATGCAAATATTATGGAGGTCACTGTATTGCAGTGGTCACCCCTTAGAATGTAGTAGGATTGGAGATTTACAGCACGCATAACCAGCTGACAGATTTGTGGAAAATAGTATGTGATGCAGTCATATCCACTTGGACCAACAGAAACATATATATATATTTTTTTTTGATTGTGGAATACATAACACAAAGAACTGAGCAAAAGTTAATATGATGTTATTATGTCCTTAATAAACGGGCTTTGTGTGTGTGTGTGTGTGTGTGTATCTATATTTAGCAGCTGTATCTGTCAGATTTAATAGTGTACAACACATCCCTTTTCAGCAAGGAATTTTCTTAACCACTAGATGGCAGTGTTTTGTATGAGTCTCTGTGATTGCCATTCAAGTCTAATTCAATAATTATTTACGAAATACTGTCTATGATGATGTCCACTATCTCACTGTGAGTGTGAATATATAGAGGTTCCTGCGAATCACGTGACTAATGACAAACGAGGCGTCCCGGTTTGCCGAAATCACGTGATTCAACTGTTTCAAAGTAAAGGCTCTCACATGTACAGTACTGTATGTCAAACTTCTCCAATCAGCATACAATGCGCCCCTAGTGGCAGGACACGTGTAATACAGCCATTATATTTGAACGGAGCCACCAAGAAAGAGAAGGACATTAACCATTTCGAAACATTTTTAAATAATTTCTCCCAATAAGGTAACTGCTGTCGTATTTTTTTTTGGTATTTGGTGTTGTTCTTCACTTAACACACACACAATAAATGATGAATGCACTATTACTTTGTTATATGCAATTATCTCCATATTATCCATATACTGTATGTCCATATTAATTGTGCTAGGGTCTACTTGCAACACAAAATATGTCCACTAGATGTCAGTACAATGAGCTCTAAAATAAAGTTTTTTGAAGCTTGGTTGGATGAAGCTGCTCTATTGTAATGCTTGTTAAAACATTTCTCAAACAATTTTTTCGCTGCTAGTTTATCATTGTTTACTATTGTGGCGCACTAAATATCTTATTATTAACATTTATATTTCTGTGGCTCGTCAGGCTCATTGCACGGACCTGCTATTTCGTAAACCATTTAAAAAAACATGATGACACCATGAATCTAAACTAAACCAGAGGCCTAAAGCTCACATGCACAGTGCTGTGTAGCAGAAATATGAAAACAATACTTTTAGAACACTTTATTAAAACTTTCATAAATCTTTCATAAATACATATGGTATTTAATACAGCCATTCTAAAACAACTTGTGTTTCACTACAAAAATAGTTTTTATATTAAATAAACAGCAGAGTGTAAGTACAGTAAGTGCAAAGCTGAAGGCCAGTTTACAGAAACAATATATACAAGAAGCAGGAATCAAGAAGTACAAAACCTGGTGATAAATAAAAAAAATAAAATAAAATAAAACAGTGAAATGCATTGTTTCAACTATTAATTTGTCCTTAATACACATATTATTACATGATTCTTCTTAACTTATCCAAGTAATCAGGATTGTTACTTCATATATATTTAACTGTTATGACAGCAGTCATGAGTCACTAAAGATTCTCTGCAAGGTGTTTTAGTCTGTCTATAAAATATAATATTTCACGACAGTGGAGATCCTGACAAGCTCCAAGTTGGTTAAGAATTTAGTAGACTTCTAAGTGACCTACTGTAATACCATGAGAGTGATTTAGATTTAGTGGCCAGTAAAAATCTCCAAAAAAAGCCTGAAACTCAATACGAGTGCTGCTCACTCACTCTGGTGTGATTTGCATTTGCTCATCTTTGATTTTTTTAATCCCATTCTCGCCATGAAAAAGATTGCGGACTTAATGGAATATGTTAGCACCTTGCACAGACACTTAGTTGCATGCATGAATCAAAACCATACAGAAACTTTACTATACACCTTCATTAAGACCAAGCAACCTAAAGCTCCCTGCTCGCTCCCCATATTTATACAAAGGTTTGTTAGCCTTAAGAGCTTGTATAATGCTTGTCGGATTAGAAATGAAAAACGTGTGATTTTTGAGTCAAATATGAGAGAGAAAGTGAAAGGGCCACGATGTTTTCCTTCTGTTTGTCCGTTCACAAAAGGACCATATTGTATTCAGAGGTCCAGCCTCAAAGGAATACCTTCCCACTCACTCCCACTGTTTCCTCAGTTGTGCTTTGGTGTCCTATTCTTCATTCCGGTTAAAAGTTACTCTACAGACATTTAACACTTCTAAACTCATACATCAGCTGAGTTCGAGTCAATATACGCTTGCTCACAGACACATTAACACCTACACCTAGATTATTTACATAAATATATAACTGAAATTCATTACATGTGAATCTGACAATGCATATCATGTCCAGCTGCAGTCGTGAACATCTGTAGTCAGTGAGTTAGATAAAAATGGCACCATTGCTGCTGTGGTTCTTAGCACGACACACTGTGTAGCATTACAGCCTGATGTGCTTCTTGAGTGTGTAGATAGTCTCCGTCGCTTTGGATACAGATTACGATATCGTCCTTACCGATGTTCATGACTTGATCTCTATGACTTTAATGAATGGCAGATTCTTGTTGCTTTGTGTGGATGGCTTCAGAGGTCTACTGTGGAAGAGAGCAAGATGTTGCCGTTAGCATGCGATGTATTCGTACCAAGCATGTTTGTGCATCAGTGTATATCTGTATGTTACCTGTAGACGATCTGAGCATTGGAATTTGACAAAAGGCCAGAGTCTGTGCTTTGACCATCCAGGAAATAATCCAACTGATCACGCAGCTCTCGGTTCTGTATAAACAAGTGATTGATCCATGTGATGAATACACAAGAAACATTATAGACTAAATATATTGTGGGGGAAAAAAAAACATCTGTGCATGTGTGCGCTTGCGTGTCCTGACCTCTGCTTCAAGGAAGGCGACTTTCTCTTCCAGTTCTTTGATGGTGCGATCCCTCTCCTGAATCACCATTCGTGAGTTCTGCAACTGTAAGAGGGGAAACTGTGAGTGTGACTGTCTTCTTTAAAAAAAAAAAAAAAGGTTAAATAAACAGCAGGCGGCAAGGTAGTGTAGTGGTTAGCACTGTCGCACTCCAGGGTTCGGGTTCGATTCCCGTCTCTGTGTGCATGTTCTCCCCGTGCTTGGTGGGTTTCCTTCCACAGTTCAAAGATATGTAGGTTAGGCTAATTGATGTTCCCAAATTGCCTCGTGCCCTAAGTCTATAGGCTCCAGGTCCCATCCAGGATAAAGCAGTATAGAAGATGAGTGAGTGAGTAAACTGCAGGTGTGATTTTGTACCTGTTCGATCATCTGTCGGAGTTTCCTCTGCTGGCTCTTCAGCATATCGTCAAGGTGGTGTATCTTCTCCTTAACGATGGCATTCTCCTTCTCCAACTCCTCCAATCTACACAAGGCACAGTCACCTTTAGTTCATTATATGCTATGAAAACATGTGGTGGTCTTATAGAATGTTCACTGAGAACATGTACTTGTGACCCAAAAAACGGTCTCAGAAAGATTTTCTTGTTGCCTAGCTTGTCAGTAGCTGGCCTTTTTACATTTATTCACACCCCAATCCAAATCAAAATCCAGTCAAACAATGTTCGAACTCATTCTTGCTATTTGAACTTGCAACCTCACAATCACTACTCAACCAACATTGACGCTGAGGCTAGTGCCAGTGACTTGTGAACTAGACCCAACAATGGACATTTGTTTCCTAGCACCACCTGCTAAACCAAACCTCCTGACGTTCACTTCTACTCACCTTTCCTTGTCAGCTTGCCCTTCCTCTTTCAGCTCTCGCAACTGCATTAGCTCTGCCTCTCTGGTCATTAACTGATCCCTGAGGGACGAGCTCTCCTGTTCCATGCCTCCCATTAACCTCTGGAGCTCTCTGATGCGCTGGTCCTGTTGCTGTGCACTGATCTGAGCTTCCTTCAGCTGATCGCTCTGCTCAGACAGCTGCCTTTTGTACAGACCTGCTTCGGCCTGAAGAAGAACAGAGAAATTGTACGCTTTGAAGAGGGACAAGATTGAAGAGAACGTGGCATTTAAATAAAGGGTGTTTTTATGTGCATGGTAGAACAAAACGAAAGGTTTTTACATAAGTGTAAGTGGGGGGACAGGTTAAAAACTAATATAAAGAGGACATGATTAAGGCTCATAGACACACATGGTGATAAACACAAACACACGGTGGTGCTCTTGTTTCTGGAATATCACCACACCCTCTTGAGAATACCTGCCTAGCATTCGTTTATGGATACACAACTCCATAAACAAGTCACACCTTGACAACCTCCACCTTTTATGCCATGGAATGTAGTAAGCCCAATTTCTGTTCCCACAGGTTTCTCAGGAATGCGATACGTGCTTATAGCTGTAACGATCCATACAATAACAGAATCGTTTCGCGGCATGTAAAGAAAAGAAAAGGCGTGGACCAGACGAGGGACTCACTTGTAATTTCTCCTTCTCCTCTTGGTGTCTTTTCTCTGCCTCCTGAAGCTGACTGTACAGTCTCTTGCTGACTTCCCTCATCCTCTCTCGCTCCTGCTCATCCACAAACTCCTAACAGAGAGAAAGTTCGAGAGACAAGTAGAGAGTTAGCAATTCAGGGGTGTCTGATTTGATTTATGGAGATGCATTGTTTATAAAGTTTGAACAGGTCAGTACGCTGAAACCATAATTTATTCGTACTTCTTCTGGAAGATGCAAAACTTTCCCCGGGAATATTTATAGAATTAAAATAAGGAGGAAGAAACCAGAAGAGGAAGGAACAGTCTGTACAGTCTGATGTGTGTGTGTGTGTGTGTGTGTGTGTGTGTGTATATACACGTCATCGGGGCGTGAGCTCTGACTGGGAAGTTCTGTATAGTGAAGGCAGCACTTAACTTTTTCCATTCATTTTCCAGTCAGCACTGAGCTCCCCCCCTACACGCACACACACAAAGGGCACTGTGGAGGAACCTAATCCTGCCTATTCAAAAATTTCCCTAAATTTAAAAGTGGCTTTGTGAAGCACAGTGTGTGCTGGATGTGCTCTCACTGCAAATGTTTTTTGGACAATTAGAGACACTGAGAAATGTGGAATGCACTGGGAACTGTTCTTCTAAAGAGCACTGCCATTAAAGAAAGAGCTGCGGGATGGAATGAATGTGTTTTTTGTTGTTTTTTTTCTGCGCTTGTGTGTAGCTTTGAATAGATCCTAACTGTGTGTATATTCAGGTGCCAGGCTGTGTACGGCTGTGTGTGTGTGTGTACAAGGATTACAGTAAAACTCCTTCCTGGTTTAGAGTTTGGAACGAGTATTTTCGATGTTTTAAACAGAGCAGAGGTGAACAAAGTGTTAAAATAATGTAAATATATATTTTATAGCTCCGATGTGTTGAAGTTTTAGACTATAAAAAAGTGCTTTGTTTAAGGTGTTACTGTTTAAGTGTGACATTATTACATATTTTATGGAAAAAACAAAAACGGTTGACCCAACATACCTACAACTCTTATGAAAAACTGAGAATCTCGAACTGATTTACAGTGTAGAGCTGCTTGTTGTGCTCTCTGCTTGTGTCCTCTTCAGACATCCCCATGTGGGTTTAAATGTATGTACTGTATATGGAGGTGTGTATGTGCGATACCAAAAGGCCAAATGAAAACCACTTACTTGTTTTTCTTCACTGTCCTGTTTTGATAGTGATGTCAGAGCACAATTCCCTCTGTTCATACCAGTTTGAGCTAACTGCACCTGAAAGAGCGAGAGACAGAAACTAGTTCATGTCTTGTCCTGTTGTCCATACTCATCCCACTATTATTTATACAGTATATACACACAAACTTCTCTTGCCTTGTGCTCTGTTCTGTGGTGGTTTTTGGCTGCCATCTGCTCTCTCAGACTCTTCAGACAGTATCGCACCTGGTAAGGACAGTAATTGTGACTCACACTTGTATACACACCTACATACAGTACATGTGAATGCGCTGCAGAGCTTATGATTACACAAGGCGGACTGACGGACCTCTTGTATTTGTGAAACCTCATCCGAGAGCATCTTCAGGTTCTGCTGATTGCTGTTCTCTTCCTTTTTCTGCGCTTGCAGATACACCTGAAACACAAACACACGCTTACCATCACCACGCCTTGGCACACACGTTTGAGCAATGCATTTATGCAGAAGAGTTTGTTGTGAAAGCACCGGAGTGGCGAGCCTGCCGGAATTTAAGCGGACTCGCCCTCTTTTGCATCATGACCGTTGTTTCTACATGCAACATCCTGGTCCATCCGCCTCACCTTTATGACTTCGATCTTCTCTTCGACTTTGATGGGCTCGTTTTTTAGCGGCTGCCTCTCGCTAGTGGGCTGCACCAAAGCAAATGCTCTGCCGATCGGCTGGAAAGAGTTAAAGAGGGCAGGTTGATCGATTAGGCTGATATCACGTGAACATGCTCTATTAAAAAATATATAATAATAATAATAATAATAATAATCTGTTCCAGACTTTTTTCGGAAGTGATTAAGAAATTCCCCAAAGGCAATCACATAACATTCAACTGACATCAGGCAACACGTCATGTTCCGTACTTGAAGGTTTGATACCCCTCAGGGTGAACGTTTTTTTCTGCTGTTAATACTGTGCTTTATTGATGCGTCATCAAAATTTGACTTGTGAGAGCTTGTGAAAACTATGTAGTGTTGTACTTTTATACGAGGGATGTTCAAGTCAAGCTGAGCACCGTGATGAATCCGATTAACATTTACATTTAGAAGACTTCAAGCACAGTGATGAGACTCTTTGCTGCAGTAAAACATCTGAATGCTGCAAACGTTTAAAGGCTGAACACCCATCCTACGTCCTGTAGGTCCTAACCTCGCTCCAGGCCATTTATACACGTTTGGTCCATTAAAGGAGTTCCTGGGAAGCTAGCATTTCAGACATGAAGCGGGCAGTTCGATCATGGCTCCAGCTTTCCACATTGATGGTATCCAAGCACTAGTGAAACACTGAGATGAGTGCATCAGTGTAGCAGGGGATTATATACAGAAGTTTTTACTCTCATAGCTGTGTTCTGGTATTCTGCACATCAAAAGTGTGCATGTATTTAGTTTAAGAGAAAACTCTGGCCCTTAGTGAGGAACATAAAAATCTGTAAACACTAACAGAGGAGCAGAAGGAGGAGGAGGAAAAAGCCAGACAGATGGAGAGAAGAGGCTAAGGGGGGGGGGGTTATGTAATTTTGGCTATGTGAAACAATAAGACTGCAGGCTTCAGAGGGAGTGTTGCATAAAAGACCCCATGTCCTGGACTACAGCCACGCAGACCTGTTAGTGTTTTCATTTTCATTTTTACTGCAGTTTGAGCTTTTCCAGGAAAGACAGAGAACTGAAGAGTGCTTAAAATTCTAGCTAGTTTAGGAAGAACGGCAGAAGGAGGACTTGCCAACTTTCGCAAGAAGTTACACAGAATTTCCCCTTTTACCCGAAGTACACAGTAAAAACCCCCGACTTTCAGTCTTCATTAGAGTCCAACTGGACTGGACCTAATACAACACCAACTTTAAAATGTTAACTCAAAATTAGCATTTTGCTGTGTAGACATGACTACAGTACATAAATAAGGCAGTATAAACTCTAAATCCATGCTAGAAGATTGGAGAATCTTAATAAATCCTGCATTCATACTAGAACTCATACTAGAATGTACATCCAGATGTTCACTCATTCATTTTACTTCCATTAACAATGTACAATGTTCTTACTTTACAATCTAAATTAAGGAATTCTTTCTCTCCAGTGTTGTTACAAGCTCATGAGTTTGTGGTTATAAGTGTGTAGGCTTGCGGTCTCAGTTTCTTACCTTTCCTACGGTGGGCTGGTGCTGGATTTGGTCGTGCAGGGTCAGTCGGAGTCTCTGACGACCATCCTGAAGGACGAGAAGAGACAAAGTGTGAGTGGGGAAAGCCCCCAACAAAAGGACTGTTAGAAATAAGGGAAGAGACTGAAGAAATAGAGGGAAAATGTGGGGAGGAGAAACTGAGTAATAGTCCCATGAGTGAGTGTGTGCGTGAGTGTGAGAGTGAGAGAGAGAGAGAAAGAGAGAGGCTAGTGGTCTATAAATGTCGAGCAAGAATGCCAGTGCTTACTTTTTGGCAGTGGAAAGAGAGAAAATTAAATTCATCTTTCTGTCAGATACAGGCGCGCTCTGTTTGACTTCTGGACTCGGCTACTGGAAAATGCCAGAACTCCCGCGGCATGCCTTCGCTCTCGTTTTGAATGTGCATTTGAATTGCGGCGCAGACTCTAAACAGGGCAATGCGCTCTACAGGGATGTGGAATATCCCCATGACGACAGGGTCACAGTGTAATAACAAATACAGGAAGAGGGAACACAGAGGCCACACGAATACATTCTGTACATTCCACAGCATTAAACTATCATAAACTGTGGATAATCAAACCGTACACACAGTGTATTATTGCATTAACATAAAGACATTTCAACAGCGATCCAGGACTGATGTCCAAATGATAAAACAATACAACAATGCAATCTAACGTTCATCAGGAAGTGCTGAGTTGGCTGGTTATTGAAGGAGGAATGGTCTACAGAACCCAAAATACTGTGGTGATGAATACGGGATTCCACTGGTACATGCACAAGACAGGAAAAAATAATCACACCCCCGCACACACACACACAAAAACAGAGGTCCTATACAGTAAAAGATATAGAAATATTTTGCAATAGAAACACAGTTTCTCTGTGTACAATTTTAGAAATACCATATGCATTCTCTAATGGTTACACCAGTGTGTGTCTGGTCTAACAGGTCTTCCAGTGATGCTCCATCATTGCGTCTGGATTCATAAATGCTCATCTCTCTCTTATTGGGCTGTTGTGTGACTCTTTTACACACTCTCTGCATCAGTGCATTTTGTTCCTGCGTCACACTCAAACAAGCTTATCAGTGATTGATGTGCCACTGGGCTCGATGTCACAAAGGCTTGCTTGGTAAACACAGATTTGAGAAAGAAAAATTCTCTCTAACAAAGTACATTATATGGACACACTAATAATACTGTTCTGACACCGAACACAGGGGCGCTACGAAAACCACACTTTAAATACGTCCAAGTCTAAGTATGTACAAGTCGTATTAAAACATCTCTGTTTTAAATGGGATTGCTGTTGAAATAAGCCCTGCTTCATCATCTTACTAATACCCTTAACACCCCAGCAAATCTTTAAGATAACATCAAACCAGAATCTCTACCTACCCAGTCAAAACAATAAGATTATTACCATCCTCGACCAAGTCAAAACAAGGACTCAGACAGGGCATAACTGTGCCATAAATCATGGGCAACGCCTTTGGAGTTATGTCCTGAGACTTAAAAGACAAGAAGGTCAAATATCTTGTAGCCAAAATGTTTATTTTTACCTGAGCAACTTGACTGCGTCCGGCCAGCTCTCCGTTCTGTTAAAAGTGGGACACTTGCCTCCTGATAGCCTGCGTGCTGTACGTTTGCCTTCCATAGAAGGCAAAGTAGCATTTAAACGAGGGCTCTGCCAAATTCAATACCACACCTTAGCCCAGGCACGATATCAAGCACAGTGTGCACGTGCGCACACATACGTTATCTTGCAGGGATTAAGAAGACCATTCAGAGGACACCGATGATACATCATTTCAAAGATGGCTGGGCATTTAATAAACACCCAAGAGCCTTATTCAAACACTGCTGTATTCACATTGACCTTTATTTTAGGCCAGGGTATGAAAACTGCTCATGTCTTAACGCTATATTGAACAAACTATACAGAGTTCATGCAATGAGATCATTCGTTTATACCATTCTGAGGGTGAAGACCAGGATAGGAAGCCATAAAATCAGACAGACATGACCATATGAGTAAAAATAAAAGAGGACTATGATCACGTGTCAAGTCTGCTATCCATAATCAGATACGTAATCAAATCAGGTACGAACAAAAGCCCTCTTTTCCTTCCTCGTGGGTTTCATTCTTTGCACTTCCTGCTCCTTTTCTCATGCATCCAGTTTCTTGCGTCTTCTCACATCTTGTCATGTTATAAGACGATATCTGTAACCAGGAGCTAATTTGCAGGAAAAGGCCAGAGTAAATGAGAGTGTGAAAGGAATGAAGACGGACTAGTGGGCAGGAAGGAGAGACGAGAGAAAACAACATGGGGACAAATAATGAGAAGCGAGAAAGAGAGAAGTTCTGAGAATGGAACGTGTAACCTCATACTAGATCAGACTAAAAGGCTCGAGACACACACACACACACACACCTGAGATTCATTGATTCTTCTCAGTTGGAGGTCAGAAGAGAAGCCTAGGCGTAACCGGAGATTTAGAGGTGCATAAAGCATTCAGTGTGTTTCAGATCGGCACACACAAACACTCGGGGTGGATGTCAGGAACAAAATGTCCTAATTGCATTAACCCTAAAGAGACCCAACATCTACCTGCCAAAGCCAGTGTGTATTGTTTTATAACTATTAAAACACAATAAGAATAATGATGATAATAATAAAACAAATAATGCATTTATTTTTGCCTGTGATAAAGCAAAGTTAAAGAAACTAAGTAGGAAAGGATGGAGAAAAAGTCAAACAACAGAGGAAAAGGAATCTGTTTCTTGAGCACTGACGTATTCCTTCAATTCCTAACTTCATCACTGATCTGATCTTCACCACCTGGGGCAAGGCAAACTGCTTGACATTCCTTA
Source organism: Leiocassis micropogon (assembly GCA_028565275.1). Classification (NCBI taxonomy): domain Eukaryota; kingdom Metazoa; phylum Chordata; class Actinopteri; order Siluriformes; family Bagridae; genus Leiocassis; species Leiocassis micropogon. The sequence goes on from JAOVVA010000048.1 coordinate 28,605,807, forward strand.
CACTCCATGTTTTACAATCATATTACATTAAACCACAGGCTACAAGCCACATGACATAAAGGAATGTTTTTGTATTTCATCAATACAAGCAACAATAATGTGTTTTATAGAAAGTGTATCAGTCATACAATTCTGTTAAACGTTTCTTGACCTTGAGTCACCGTAATTAAAGAGGAAGCTTTCTGACGAAAAAACAAGTGAGATGGAATGAGACGGATAGTGGATAAATAGGCGAAAGAGGAGGGTAAACAGTAATGACGCAGCAGTAGCCATCCATTTTACATAACCAAACAAGTCAGTGAGAAGCCTGCTATACACAAATGGAAGTACAAAATGACCTGCAGTTCATTTTCAACCGATTTTCTTCACAAATGGATACTGTAGTAGATCCAGACAAACTCTATATCCTCCTCCCTCTTGGACTTGGAATTATAGTGATAAGCTGGAGTGAGAGCCGGGTCGGTGTGTGGCCCGAAGAATTCCTGTAGCATGATTTCACGAGAAAGTAATTCTTTAACTCATTGCCTCGTGATCTAATCTTCTAAACCGTACCTTTCGGACCCCATTAGTCTGCTGACTAAGAAACTGGCTGCAAATGAGACCCAGGCATCAGTCTGTGCTAATAATGACTAATATTCTTGAGCTTACTGTATATTTATAAGTCTGTTAAGTTAAATCACAGGTACTGGTCAAAACCTTACAATTTAGAAGTGCATTTAAGCGTAGATCTTTCCGGATGTCACTCATGGCAACGTAGGCTTTTATTATTGTACACACCTGTATTATCCTGTGTGTATCTGACCCAGCCCATTAGATGGAGCACCATAATGATGGCCTGGAAAACATGTGGATTCACCATGCTCTGTAATATCAGCCATTTTAGGCTTATCTAGGATAAGTCATGACTAAGCTAATGTTGTTGTGACTTCATTCCAGATGGCTTCGCCTGGACATATACGGGCATGTGATTATCATCCACAACAACAACAAAAAAAATCTCTAAAGGGGAAAACAGACTGTAAGCACCAATACAACACATAGGTCCTGTTATAACATCTGTTAAACAGTTTCATAACAACATTTAACTAAACGAGGTTTCAAGAAATTATCCTGTAGTTACTGTAGGATCTAAAGCTTCCTTTGATAATTTTTTTATTACTATTTAGATGTGTGCCCTCATGTAAAAAAAATCATACCATGTAAAAAAAATATAAACTGAGTAGTCCGAGCGTCAAATAATAAAAAAAAGCAACACATCTGTAGCATTACTAAGCAATAAACCAGCAATAAATGTGTTACACATTGCTCTTTGTCCTAGTTTGCGTGCGTACGCAGGTCAAACACTCCCTTTCTGCAACTTTTAAAAACTCCCCTGACATCAATCTTCCCTCTTGTTGTCCTTCTCTTTATAAGGCGTGATAAATCTGAGGAAGGCACAATATCGCCTTGTAACACAGGAATGTGAGAACAAAACAAATGTACAGGTTACTTATTAGCTCTGAGGCACTTTCTCCTGATCTGAGCGACAAGGTAAAATTGACTCAAGTCATGGGTTAATGGTTGTGTAGAAAAAAGTTTGACTTGTAAAAGTTTTGCGCCTTGGCTTTTTTTCCCACGATGTGCAGATAGTATCGTTCTCCTTGTGCTGCAGAATAATGTGCAATGCAATCACTTTCGAGTAATAAAAAAACAGTGTACTGGTGAGGTTAATAAAATGAGATAATTGGTTGACAAAATATAATGTTTAGAGTCACAATCCAACTAGTTAATTTTTCTGTTCATTTAAATATTGTGATGAATAACTGTAAATGATATTAATATGGATCTGAATAATCATGATCATCATTTTAAATAGTATTGTACTACTTAAAGTTTTAAGTTAACATTAGTTTGTAAATCAACTGAATTAAGCACAGCCGTATAACACGGTAACTAAAACCAAAGTACCTGTGCGCTTAAATTCGTCAAGATGCACACATATATATTTAAGCATTTTCGTGTATTTGTTGTATTTGCTGTGCAAACAAACATTGGATGTTTTAGAAGGATGAAACCAACAACTAACATGGTGATCACATTCAATCAAATTAGAAACCGAACTAAATCCTAAACTCTAAACCTGACAGAACCAATACACCAGTAATTCTTTGAAATAAAGCAGTAGATCATATCCTTGAAATGAAAATTGAGAAGCAAAAAAGAAGAGGAAAGAGTTGATGATGATATGTGAAGTCTCGAGAACCAGATCCAAAAGGGTTCGAAATATCAAAGAACAGAGTTCAGTAAGTAGCTCTTTCCCTGTACATCTAATGTGCCTCCTGTCTCTTAACTTTACTGCCTGAAATTTCACACCCTTTGTATTTTATGACTCGGATGTCTAGTGAGGGAAAAGTTCTGCACACAATGGCACAGTGATTCCCAATGCACATTTGTATTTCATGAGAGTGTATTTTAATACATTTAATTTTATGAAAAGTGTATATAACGCAAAAAAGATGTATAAATAGTACCAAGTCTATTAACAATATATCAGACAGCTAATATTGTTTAAATGTTTTGTTTTGAATGAATGAGCGCCTCCAGATAATCCCATATCAGCAATGTATATACAGTATTTATACAAGTTCCATGTAGCAATACACCCCAATACACATGTAAGACTCATAATGTAGAAATATAACTGAAGGAAATAACTGAGTGTTTGCACTTCCGCTATGTGACCTAGTGAACTTCATTCCGAGCGACTCACTAACTCACCTCTCTGTGTCCCGCTCTGATATCCGAGAACACACACATGCTCCGAGTGCTGGTCATTTTTCACCGAGGAAATAAAGTTTTCTTTTTAACCAGGATAAATAAATAAATAAATAAATACACACACAAACAAACAACCCGACCACCGCAGCTCAGGTCAGTACAAACGCTGGTATACACACTAATGAGCTCGCGTTGCGGCGTCCGGATAAAAGCTGGAGCGCAACACCGTTTCCACGCCCCCTTTCCACATTTCAACGCCCATTCCACGCCCTCTTTCCCCGGCACGGTTTCGATCACTGAGATCACGTATTGGATCCATCGGTTACCATCCACACCTGTGCACTGAGGCTCCGCCCACATTCCAACGTCGTCATCGCAGATCCGTATATATAAGCTCAATTCAAAATCTGCAACGTGCGGAACGTGCAAAAGTATTGGCACCGTCATGTAGCACATTTAACCCTCGTGTAGGTTTGCTCACTTACAAAGAAATGAAGGGTCTATAATTTTTATCATACGGTTATTGTAACGGATAGAGACAGAATATCAATTTTTTTTTTTTTTTAAATCCATAAAAAACACATTATATAAATTTTATAAATTGAGTTGCATTTCAGTGAGTAAAATAAGTGTTTGATCCCCTACCAACCAACAATAATTCTGGCTCCTACAGACTGATTACATGTGCTCATGTGGTACTCAAATTAATTTCAAAAGGTGCTCATAACAAAAACTCATTATGTGTATAAAACCTGTCCACATAATCTCTATCTTCCACTCAAGTCAAATCAAGTAGGCTTTTATTGCCATTTCAACCATACACAGTGTGAAACTAAACAACATTCCTGACTAGCTAATTAAGACATCTAATTAGATGACTGGCTAAGACAAACCAAATATACACCATAATTTAACAAAACCATCCAAGTACTATACAAAAGACAACAGAAAGTGCACATGCAAATGTGCAAACAAGAGCATCGACACGACAACATGACACAATGCAATATATTGTAATTTACTGTGATACTAAGTTGAGGTAGTGCAAGTAAATGACATGATAGATAACAAACAGTAAACATTTCTTGTAATAGTAGCAGCAGAGACAGGAAAGAGTACTTGTGCAAATAGCAGCTAATATAAATATTGTGCAAAAAAAAAAATCAGGTCGGTGTGCAATTACGAGATGGTAGATAAGTGTGTTTATCAGTCCCGTCCCGTTGTATTGAGGTAATTGTTTATCTGATTGTGTGTGTGTGTGTGTGTGTCAGTTTAAACCTCACCATCATGGGGAATAACAAAAAGCCGTCAAAGGACGTAAGGGACAGAACTGTAGACTTGCACAAGGCTGGAATGGGCTACAAGACCATCAGCAAGCTTGATGAGAAGGAGACACATGTTGGAGCAACACATTCGCAAATGGAAGAAATACAATGTAACCATCGATCGCCCTCCGTCTGGAGCTCCAGGCAAGATTTCGCCTCTTGGGGTAAGAGTAATCATGAGAAAAGTAAGGGATCAGCTACACTGGAGGAGCTTGTGAATGATCAAGGCAGTTGGGACCACAATCAAAAAACAAACCATTGGTACCACAATACACCACCGATTGAAATCCTACAGTGCTGCAAGGTCCCCCTCCTATGACGTTTGCCAACAAACAGAGAAGGATTGGGTCTCAGATGAGACCACAAATAAGCTCTTTGGCATCAACTCAACTTGCTGTGTTTGGAGAAAGTAAAATGCTGACTGTGACACTAAGAACGCCATCCCTACAGTCAAGCATGGAGGTGGAAATATCATGCTTTGGAGCGGTTTCGCTGCTGCAGTTACATGCTGATTTCCCGCATTAAGGGGCCAACAGACGGGACCATGTATTGTACAATCTTCGATGAGAACCTCCTGAAGGGTTGTGGATGAATCTTCCAGCATGACAGTGACCAAAACATACAACCAAGCAACAATGGGGTGGCTCCAGGAGAAGTACATTAAGGTCATGGAGTGGCCTAGCCAGTTACCAGACCTTAATCCTATAGAAGATTTAAAGAGAGAGCTGAAACTTCAAGTTGCCAAGCGTCAGGCAAGAAACCTTAAAGATTTAATGAAGATCCGTAAAGAACATTGGACCAAAAGCCCTCCTGAGATGTGTGCAAAACTGGTAGCCAACTACAAGAAATGTCTTATCTCTGTACTTGCCAACAAAGGTTTCTAAGTAATGTTTTGCTTAATCATTGGAATGCAACCTTTGTATCATGTGCTTTTTCTGATTTCTGGTTGATATTCAGTCTCTATCTTTACAATAAACCCATGATGAAAATAATAGACCCTTAATTTCTTTGTAAGTTTGCAAACTTACATAATTTGCAGAGGATCAAAAAAAAATTTTCTCCACTGTAATAAAAATATAGATAATTTATGTATGTTTATTTATTGCATTAAGCTATATTCACATTTTCAGGAGAAATATACATACGAAAGGTACATAAGATAATGGTATCTACAAGGAGTTTGCTATTATTTTTCTGTGTGTATCGTGAAACCATGTACAGTCTAGTGTTATTATGAAACAGTGTTTTATTGCAAAACATAACAATTTCCAAAAGTGCCATTTCCATAGAAGTCAATGTTTTTAAAAATATTGGCAGCCCTGAAATTATTATATGGTGAATAAAGAGAATGAGCCTGAAATCAAGCCAACTACTCTGATGTTAAGATAAAGAGAACAACACTGGGCCTGTTACTGCTACCCTTTAGACAAGGTGTCTTCAAATTCACTTGTTTAAACATCTATCAAATAGTCTTCCAATGTGGCAAAAACCTTAAGCAACACCGACCTCTTGTAGATAAGCCTGAAGATTCCTGCTTTTAGAGGGATTTAACATTTTAAGCTTATTTATGGCTGCATCATTGCTTAGTGGTTAGCACCGTCACCTTGCACCTCCAGGGTCCGGGTTCCATTACTGCCTGGGGGTCTGTGTGCATGGTGTTGGCATGCTGTCCCAGTGTTTGGTGGGTTTCCTCACACAGTCCAAAGACATGCAGATTAGGCTAATTGGCATTCCCAAATTGCGCATAGTGTATGAATGAGTGTGTGGATGTTGACCTATCACTGTCGAAAAAAGGGGAATAAATACAATGGTAATCACTATTGGCCTCCACAGTCCCTAGCTGGACTACAGAGGTTCCTAGATGGATGGATGGATGGATGGATGGAAGCTTATTTGTATGCTACAGTATATTATAGGATTGTGCATGTGGAATACTTTCTTTACCTCAGATGACACATATTTAACAGCATGTTAGTTTGACATAGCCTACTATTTAGTAGTGTACTATTGCAGTAGTATTTTAACATAAAGTTCTACTTAATATGACATATTCACTCAGACTTGCACCAGAGATGCTTTCTGAAAAGTGTATAAGGCATATGTATGAAACCGTTTTTGTTTATAGATAAACCGAGGCTGCTGTTTAAGTCCATCAACACATTTATTCATCAAATTATTCCTACTTATGTTTTTACTGCGTATTCACGGATAGTTTTTTTTTAAAGAATCCATCCTCATACCCTCAGTTCTTTACCAAAACAAGTCAAACCATGAGTCTTTTTGTTTGTTTGTTTTTGTCTTTTTTTCTGTTCTGTGTAATCATCGATGAGATTTCATACCATCTGATAACACCATTTCCAAAGAATTCGACCTAAAAACATTGCAGTTCGTGATTTCATCATTTGACCTTCCATTGCAGATGAAAAAATCCAGCAAAAAATGAATTGAAAATAGAAAAAGCATCCGGGAAAAAGAACGAACATATCGTAGTATTAGACTCTGTAATGAATTCAGTGTAGTAATATGCAGTACAATTACCACTCCTTAACTACCCATCCTAATGCTATATTACTACTCAATAGGGATTGCTACAGTAGTGATGCAATGCTTACATTATCCTGCCATTTATTCTCGAAACCCTGAAATCACTCCAATGTGAAAACCCTCTTTATTATATATCTTTTTTGTTATTGCATCTGCAGGACAACCACATGTTTTCCTGTGTTTCAGCTGAAAGCCACGCCTGAACTAAACAATGAAAGCCTCAGCAGCCTACATACTGGATCTGGAAATACAGGTGTGGAAATCATCGCCTCAAATATGTGCGCTCCTTTCGAAACTCCACATTGTACAGCCATCATTTGGGAATGTGGTCCTTCTTTAAATACTGACGTCCCTACGTAATACCGACCTTCTCCCAGTATCTCCTAGGTATTACCTCACTCGCTCACGACAACTCACACGGCTCAGAATACCTGAATGTACCTTTGCTGGTCTTTCAGAGAATAAGATGTAAGATGGTCAGTGGTTGATAGACAAGTGCAAGTTCAAACCCTGAATAAATTCTTGAATCTTTCACCTCTTAAGGCTGCATTATATTACAGACTTTCTCCACTGGTTAACACAAGCTTAACTGTAACATGCTATTTCAAAAACTCGTCCCACGTGTGTATCTTGCCCTGTTGTTTTTAAGAAAGACACGCAATCACTTGCTAACAACATCGATGACAGTAAACACAGTGTTCTGACTAATACAATTGAAATCGAGTGAAAATAGCACTAGTAAATGTTAACAAAACAAAAATCACACACACACAACAGCTTTTTTTTTGGCACGCAATGCCACTCCTTCACACACCTCCTCACATCATTACACATGACACTCACCAACCTTTTAATCAAAAGGCACTGGAATGAAAGTTATTTTTATTTTGGCATTCACTCAAAGCCATTAACAAAGTCATACCTGATCATCAACATTTTCTGTTTTTCATTTGCTGTCAAGCGACATGTTTGTCAGTTCTCAAGAAAATCTTACTTTGTGATGTTCCATGACAAGCCATAACAGTTTTTCTCAGGAAATGGTGCAGAGTACACTGAAATTTACAAGGGGCATTCAGGTCAAACCAGGATTTGTGATGAAATGTCTCGTGAATGAAGATGTCAAACTGTCAGACATGCAGTATACAGAAGACTTCAAGACTTCACAGTGCTGTGATGAGACGCAGGAAAATGTTTGAATGGTGTGAAGTCTCGGCCGGGGTGGTTCGGAGCCAACAACAGTCGTTCCCATGAGCATTTAGTGATGGGGAATGCATGATCCTTGAAAATTGAAAGATTTGTCCTGTTGACTTTCAGGAGAGACACATCTGTATGTGGGACCTGTATACACAATCATTCACAAACACCACTTGTGCAGTACAGGAACTTGGCTGGGAGTTATTGCCGCATCCCCCGTACAGTCCTGACCTCGCACCAAGCCATTTCCACATGCTTGGCCCATTAAATCAGTTCCTGTCAGGCCAGATTTTCAGACATTAACACGCAGTCTGCTCATTCGGCTCCGGGGGAATGAAAAAACATCTTAATTTGGTGGTATACAAGCACTAATGGATTGCTGGGTTAAGTGCATTAGTGATTCAAAAGTCCCAGTTTGACTTGAACATGTATTTTAAGAAGGAACAACATGAAAACATTGATGTTATACAATGAAATATAACTGCTTTTGCACTAAACAAAGCACATACATACACTAATATGTTGACTCCTACCTTATTTGGTCTTTGTAACTGTTGTAAGGTTTAACTAAAAAACGTAAGAGACAGGTTCGAAACCACAGGCAGATGTTTTGCAAACATTAGTAAGACTGAGAACATCTGTTTAAGCAATGTTGTGTTTTCTTTAGGATTGGTTGTAATCACTTCGTTCCTTAAAACCTTTAATCTTTAAAACATGAAAAGATTTTAACCGTCTAACAGGCTGTGTTTTCAAAATGGAAAAAAAAAAAAATCCCCTGCAAAAATCTTTAATCTCACTACATGAATCAATTTTGACAATAAAGCAATACACTCACTCACTCACTGACTCATCGTCTGTAACGCTTAATCCTGTATACAAGGTCATGGAGGGCCTACAGCCTACCCAGAAGACTTCTATTGCAGCTCACACACCCACACACATTCACACACTTAGGACAATTTAGGAATGCCAGTTAGTCTAATCTGCATGTTTTTGGACTGTGGAAGGAAACCGGAATACCGTGAGAAAACCCACCAAGCACGGGGAGGACATGCAAACTTCATACACACAGATCCAAGGCGAGAATTGAACCCTTGACGTTCCCTGGAGGTGCAAGGCAACAGTGCTAGCCACTAAGAGGGAAAACCATGCAGCCATAACAATACAATATATACTGTAGTAATTATTTATCTGGCTTACATTTCTAAATGAATCCTACCATACCATGACGTACTGTACCATGCAGAGATGATTTCCTGTTGTGGAACGATTCTCATACAGTACACTAATACTTCATATGACCCCAGTGGAAAAAAAGGTAAGTGGTGTTAGGTCTGATTTTATTTTATCTTCTATTGAGAGGTTGGATGTCTTGGGTCTGAAATAGAACAGAAAGAATTTGAGGTTAAGGGAAAATGTCTATGAATCCAGACTCTTGGGCCACCCTGTGTATTTTAAATGATGTATTGTATCTTATTTTGACATGGCAGTAGAAATAAAAAAATAAAAAAAATACAACTAAAACCTAAAAATGAACAAATGTCAAATAAAAAATGTCTGAAAACAGGTGAATGGTGGTGTAGTGGTTAGCACCGTGGCCTCGCATTTCTAGGATCAATTGTTCGTGTCCCTCCTTCAGATCTACATGCAAAAAATAACTAAGAAACACATTTCACATGGTAATCATGTGATTATTCATATGCAAGGTTCAGGCGATTCCTGTAAGGGTGTTACTTTATCAGTGCAAATATTTTAGCACTTTAGTAATTCCCTTTCTCCCTTTATTTTCTTTTCCACATTACACTCAATACAGACAATATTGACACATATGGCACGAGTTTCCAAGCTCAAGTCACACCTGCTGTTTAATATACTCACTTTATATTTCAGCTCCCTTGAAAAACCATAAGACCCTCACGACAGCCAAAATGTCACTACAACTGTTGGATTCATATTAAGAAGGCTTCTTTAGAAACAAAGAATCCAAAACCATCTAAATAGTGCTTGAAGAACACTACTTTCTTTATTATGAGCACTAGCAATAGGAGTTATTATTATGAATGGGTGAGAAAGAAAACCAACATACCATAATATCATAAATTTCATAAAACTCTGATTAAACCATTACCTTATGTTCAGAACATTAAAAGAAATTCATATCTCAATAACAACATCTCTGTTTTTCTTTTATTTCTCCCCGGAAACAAGTTTTTTTTTATCTCACTGTACGCAAACAGCAGGAATTTCCGCTGATCTGGTCATGTTTTTATTGTTTTTGTCTTTTTCTTTCCCAGGTTGCCAGAGCTGTTGTGGCTTCGGTTCCCGAAAAACACCCATACCACATCCCACTATGCAGACACACACAACTGATAGCACTGCAGGCAGGTATGAACACGCAAATACTGTATAACTCATCCAGCGGATCATGAGTCTCAGACCTTTAACACCCGTCTCTGCTGCAGGTTATGGGGATATTAGTTGTATTAATCCAGGAGGAATTTCAAAGGGCAGCGAGAGTATGAGCACATCCATACACTGATGAAACTATGGATCAAAATGACACAACATACAGTACAATGAAACATCACAGGGAAGGAGCATGAGGTAATCAGAGTAGATATGCACAAGCATACGGGATGAAACACACAAACCTGAACACAGCGAGCGGGGGACATAATTAAAAACATAAAACATAATTGTTGATATTTTGTTAGTATTTTAGCAAAGAAAGTTAAACTAAGTTTTGTACGCATGCTTGATCTGCATTTTTTTATATGACAAAGTGTTCAGATAAAAATCAATAGATATGTTTGTTTAAGCAGAGCTCATGTTTGTCTTTGGAGAACCCTGGAAAGTTCTGTATAGAATGCTCCACACTATGTGCCACTTTGAGCACAAGGCGTTGGCATGATGGAACAGGTTTGGGCTGGTTACTTTCAGCAGAAGGGAAATGTTCCAGCAAACAAAGACATTTTATACAATTGTGTGCTTCCAACTTTGACAACAGATCTGATCCGCATATGAGTGACAACCAGATGTCCACATACTTTTGACCATATGGTTTAGATAAAAATAATACTCGAGTAGTGTCCCATGGGCCAGAGTGCAAAACAAAACCACCGTCATTTCACAATCATTCCATTCTCTGGTCATCTTCTCACTATTAATTATTGACATGCATGTTGTGTTAAATTCCTCTCTCTTTAGCTGTGGATTGTGTGTCAGGTTTCTGTAAATCCAGCACACTGGTGCACTTTTGGTGCAACCTTTTGCAATTGAAGATGACGGATAAACTAATGTCAACTAATGCTCCAATTAAAATAGACCTCAGATGAGATGTTTTTTATAGCTCCAACTACCTCAGTTTCACTCCTCTTCCGAACACACTGTTTCAGTGTTATTACAAATGAGCTACTGTTACAATGTTGACCATCCAATCCTCACAAACCCTCCCATTGGAAATGGGACCATCCAATCCTCACAAAGCCTCCACAAACCAAACTTGGGACCAGCACTGCATCAAGTGGCTGAGATTTGGCCATTGGATGAGAATTGAACCTAGGTTTAAAAAGAGAAAAAATAACAATATTCTGTATTCCCCAGATTCTGTATTAAGCAAATGCTCTAAGAGCACTTAAACGATAATCACAGCAAACCACAATGTCTGAGCTCATTGCTGTGACCATGCACATGCTCATGCACTTAAGCTCATGACCATGACATAACCACTGTGTTGCTCTTCACTTATGCTCTTTATTGCCCAAAATTCTCTCAGATATCCAAGTACTGACACATCTAAGCACGTATCCAACACCCGAAAAGTAAATAAATAAAAAAAGAATGTAATGGAACACTTAAGCATAATTGGCTCAGTGGTCAGTAGAGATGGGGAAAATTGATTCATACTGGTATTGCAATTCTTTTGTTTTATGTATCGCTGCATTGACTTCTAGAATTTGTTTTTTTTAATATATAATTTTTATTATTCATATTTGCTTGCATTTAGGGTGGGCATGCCTACAGGGGCATGCTCCGAAGTACCCAGGGGAAACCCACCAAGCATGGGGAGAACATGCAAACTCCATGCACAAAGAGACGGGAATAGAGCCTAGCCGGGAATTGAACCCGAACCCAGGAAGTGCAAAGCGACAGCGCTAACCACTACACCACCATGCCGCTGTTGATATGATACCTTTCTACATAAATAAATAAAGTCAAAGTAATAAACGTGTGCTTATGTTTTATTTATTTTTCATAAAAATAGATGTAAAAATACAAAGTCACAGATTTAATGGACATTTAAAAGCATGAGGCTGTACCATTATGTGTTTCAGCAACAAGACTGTACAGAGAAGGATCATGCTTCTTGTTCCTTATAAAACATTCGTACTTGATTTCATCAGCGTTTGATCAAGTGCAATAGGACATACATTCAACTAAAATACACAGTCACATTGATCAGTGGTGCTTCATTATTTAATGGTCCGAATAGATCTAAAATATAAAGAAATAAAAAATGTTAGTAAAAAAAAAAAAACAACAACAAAAAAACAATAGTGTATGCTGGAATGCTTAGGTCAAGTTTTGGGTAGTAATGATGTGTGTAATACACTCGTACCACTACACACAGATATGGTCATAAAAACATTCACACAAAAGAGGGTGCCAGTACTAAACCACTTCTGATGGTATCAAAAATAGCTGTGTTGCTCATGCATAGTTTCACGAGCGAGTCAGATAAGATGCGACTGTGTGTTCAAGTCAGTATTCATAGCTGTGTATAGTGTTCTAGTTAGCAACACACACTGTATTATTTGTTGGGGTTTTCTCTTTTACACATTATTATTCCAATACCATGTACTTTAGTACCCTTGGTATTAACCAGTTATTCTTCTCCTTTAGTAAGTTGGAGTGATCTAAGCATTAATAGATGAGATTTTATATCATTACTTCTTGATTTTTTAAAATTATTATTATTATCATTATTATCATTATCATCATCATCATCTTCTAGCTCATAGTGTGCTGCACTTCTATCCATCCTTTGAGCTCTGCATTGACTGTGGTGCCCTTTTAAAATATTCCCTTCATCCAAAACTAATAATCAGTGTTTAAGCTATGGAAAAGTCCAGCCCACTCAGGCGCTCTGTACATTATTCTTATATTTAGGGGTCATAAACTCTTACTCTGCTCTACCTAAGGCGGTTCAAAACGCTGTATTTTGTCTTTGCACATTTTACTCCTACTAAGTGTATACGTTCATAAATGCTGCACCAAGAATCATGGATGGTCTGGCAGATCTGTACAAGAGAGCTACAACTTGGCTTGGGTGATGGGAATTATTTTATACTACCATGAAATTCAGCAGGTGACTATAAAAAAAAAAAAAAATCTAGTCTTGCGCATACAATAGTTTGATATTGATTTTAACATTAATTAATCCTAAACGACTGAACTTTCCAGGCGATTAAATGAATAAAATACTAGCATGCCCAAGAATCGGTAAAGTTAACGAAGAAGTAAGGTATCTTAAAAAAAAATGTCGGCTGTGCGTTCACTGTGAATTTTAACACTTAACTAAAACTCAGTGATTAATTTCCAGAGTTAACACAGCTAGTCACATCACATCAATAACAGGTAAGTGCAAGCTACACAACACTGTGAACTAAATCAATTTGATAATCAGCTCTTTGTACAGTATTTGTATAATGTTTGTACAGCGCGTGTCCACGTCTTCATAAGGCTTGTTCATTTTGCATAACTTCCAGTATTTACAACAGTTGTAAAATCTACAGACCAAAAGGCATCAACCCTTCCCTAAAACCAACTGTGTGAAGTGTCTCTCAAATTTCTGATATCACTCCTCCTTACTCGAAATTCACCAAAAAGTTCACCAAAATCATCCCATTCTCCTCCAACCACCCTCTAGCAGGAGCTGGTCTGTAGATTGCTCTCTGTGAGGATGGAGGCGATGGTGGACGAGTCAAACAAGCCATCGTCGTCATCGTCTGAGCTGAGACCTGGGGAGGCTACTGATAAGAGCCGGGCTTGCTGGATCTTTCTCCTGAGGATTTAGAAAGAACACATCAGCTCAGAGACATATTTTTGTTTAAATATCAGGAAATGGTGTATAATTGTTGTTTGCTTAATGCTATGCTAGGACCAAGTTATAGGATTAGAAATTCAGTGCGAAGAACGTGAGCAAACCACTGACTTAGGGTCAGTGAATACGGCATATACAGCAACATACCAAACCTCAGGGCTACAGTGCCCTCTCCAGGGCGGAATATGTACTAGCCAGTGGAGTAGTATCATTGCATCATTTCTCATTTAAAAAAATAAAAATAAATAAATATATATAGGAGTTGTGACTGCAAAAGTATTCACCCCCAATGGGATGGAACCTCTAAATTAGTTATTCGTGGAAGAGACATGGTAATGAAGGATTACATAATTGTGGCATTTTGGCCATACTTAAAGCTTATTGCTCTATTTTGTCCCCTAGGGGCAGAAAAGAGACTTACAGGGCACAAGCAAAACTTCTATTACGCCGAATTAACTCAGATTAAGGAATTCATTTACATCCTTTATCAGGCAATATATAAGACAGCCCACAAATTTGGTTAGGGCATTTCCCTTCATAGTGGCTGTTTAAAATTATGTTCAGTATGAAAGGGACCTGGACCAAACAGGCCTGAAAAACAAGAAGTGTGGTCTGGTGGGAATGTGGGAGGGTAAGGGGATTGAAACGTAGGCTCACTTCAGAAATATGCTGAGTGTTCAAACCTGTTCCAACAAATAAACAGGCCTCAATAAAACATGTATAACTTCATGTATGAAGTGATCTACAGATTGGTAAATTATACATATTGACCTATACAAACCTGTTTCCATAGATAATCGAAATTTGTATTATGGGTGCTTTGCAGTATCTTCCAAAGTAAATTTTTAGGAGTAGCCTTCCCTTAAAGAAGGTCTTGAGATGGTTAATAAAAAATTAACTAGAACTAAATTTCTTCTTAGTTGTTTTTTCTTTGATGTAAAAAGTATTTTTTTCCTTTCAGGACATGACTATTAATAAAATAAATCCCAGAAGATCAAGTTATAACACTTGTAAGATGACACTTACTTGAGTTCACTCTCCAGTGCTGTGACTCGGGTCTGTAGCGCCTCCTTTTGTTCGATTTGCTCCTCCATGTCTCTTACTGCTTTCCTCCGCAACCCCTCCAATCGCTCCAACTCTTCCTCTCCTTCATCCACCTGCCTCTTTAACGCCTTCACACGCAGAGCCAACTACAGAGAAGACTCTCATTAGAAGGGCTAAATGATATGACCATGGAAAATGTGTACTACTTAGAATATTCATCATCTCATTTGCATATGCGTGTATGTGTGTGTGTGTGTGTGTGTGAGAGAGAGAGAGAGAGAGAGAGAGAGAGAGAGGAACCTGGTCTCTCTGCTCAGTGATCTGCTGTCTATCCTCATCCACAGTCAAATTCAGCTCTTTCAGCTTCCTCTCCAGGCGGCGCTGTGAGGACAGTGCTGCATTTTTATCTCTGCAAAAAAGGACAGAATTCAGAATTAAAAGATGAGTTTACGTGCTTAATAGCTCAATAGCATAAGAACTCATGTCTTCATTAATGAGATGAGACCTTTCTGTCTATTAAAAGTGTATAAAGCAAGTTTATGCACAACTGTATCTTCCCCATGTCTTTGTTTGCATCAAAAGAATGTATTGTATGGTGTTTATTTCTATAAATGCTATTTTTATTCTAAAACTGTACATGATATGAATACCCCCCAACCACCCCTAATTTTCTTATTTACCACCAGTTGGCTCTCCTCTGGGAAGGCGAAGGGAACACATTTTCTCTCTTCAAGACATGTGATGCCAGCTAGTGCATCTTTCTGATCTGCTGCTCTTTCTCTGTCAACAGGCAGTATAATACTCTCTAAGGGAGGTTACTACCCTCTTCCGCATACATGAACAACCAAAGACCATGGCCAACTGTGTTCCCCGAACTCCCAGCTATGAATGACTATCCCCACAAGGAGAACACCTTTCTACTGTCCATATTACACCACATTTAAAAAAAAAAAAAACACAGGGCGATACTTCATGGGTCATAAGCTGTAAAGCTGTCCTACCCACCTACAGGTCTGACTGTGACCCTGTCACTTATACTGCAGATATTTCTGTACCTTTCTTCATTAAGTAGGCGTTCCTCCAAGTCCTGCAGTTTAAGCTCTAGCTGAGAAACATTAGTAGAACTACGAGACTGGCCCTCCATTTCTTTTATTCGGGATTTGTACTCCTTGAGCTATGGGAACACAGAAAGGAAACGAAGGAAGTAAGGACGAAAAAAAAGAAGAATATTTATTCTTGATGGAACAGCTGATATCAACGATATCAACAAAAATCAAGACGTTTTGTCATTTCATACATGAAGCTTGGCAAAACCTGACTGTTCAGTGCACATAATGTACAAGTGCAAAATGGAGAATTTTGTGTACCTGTCTCTCCAAGGAATTTTTGTCAAGCTCTAGGTCTTGTTTGGATGATCTTTCCTGCATCAGCTCTGAACGCAGCTGCTCAATCTACACACACCCATAAAAAATTATCAATTAATTGTGGAAGGCACCATCATTGCACTTGCTCTTTGGGTGGGCAGATGTCAGCCGAAGTGCTCACCTGGTCTCGGCTTCTGGTTACTCGGTCTGTCAGAAGCTCCACGCTGTTCTTTTCTTCATCCAGCTCCAGCTCTAAACGTTTCACTTTATCCTACGGACACATTAAACGAAATGAAGCATGAACAAAATATCCAAATGCCCATAACACCGAACAACTGTTTAGGATGGATTTGCTCCTTCACTCTTCAAGCGTGTGTGCGGTCATGTGGTAAAATGTCTATCGTTACTGGTTTCAGCAGGACAAGAAGGAACAGCACCACACTGTTTTATATTCACATTTCATACAAACTTCCAAAATTTTAAAAACAGTTGTTATAAGCCCTATATAAATAAAATTTTATTGAATTACATTTTAATTATCAGAGTGCAAAGGCTGTTTTTGAACCCTATTACACATAGAAACAAATTGAGACTTAATTTAAACACTTGCCTCCACACTGCGGATATCACGTGCACGGTCATTAAAAGTGCTGCGTTGACTCTCCAGCTCTCCCTCTAGGTGTTTGATGCGGTTGATTAACATCTCTTTGTCCAGAAGAGCATTATCCTTTTCCTCAGAGAACAACTGCAGGTCTTTCTTCTGACGGGATAACTGGAAAATCGATCAGAAAGATTCAAGTGAAGCTTTATGTCTATGGAGCGACTAGATCATTCTTAGTCCAAATTAAAAAAAAATTAAGAAAAAAAAAACCCCAACAAAACAAAACAGGAATCCCTAAATATGCCAAATAAACAACAACAAAAAACAAACAGCCGTCTTCCAAAGAAACGTGTGGCCTACACTGGACGACAAACGCTGATAGAACAAACATGCAGCTGTAGTCTACCCTAACAAAAAAGAAAGTGTCGCCCTGTGTTATTTGATATTAACATGTAGCCAGATTACTAAACTTTTGTCCGTTACAGTATATTGGAAGGCGTTAGTTAAACAAAAAAAAAGGAATTATTACGTTATGAAATAGCTAGTATACATCCATGCTTCCTAATGAAGGTTTTGTGTAGGTTTGAGAAAATTTCCATGAATGGTTTAGGAATTGCGTATAAAAGATAAGGCAAGATGGCGCATAGTGATCATTATGTGTCGCTTACACTTTATAGTCGGGTGGCACAATAAGGAGGGAAATGGCCCAATAAAGCTGTGAAAGTATTAGAAGTGGATAACATTTAACCAGTTTAAAGGCCACATATTAAGCAAAATTAAGTGCAAATAAGCTACAGAGCAAAAAGTTCCGGACAGTAAAATGGTGCTCTTGGAACAAGTGGGATGCCAGAGAGCACAATTTGAGTGTCATTTCAACTACAAATTTAATAAATCATTTTGTAGGCCACTAAGGGTTAAGGGAAATTGTTTAAAACTGGTATAATATGGAATCTTTAACCCTCATCTTTTGTTCAATAGTTTTTATTTAAGCAGATGATATTTGTTGTGAGTTTATGTTATAAACAACATAACAGGAACACACCCAAAATATTTTCTTATGTTTATTATTAGCAATGGACACAAGCCCCAGTGATGGAAATCCTTTCTGAACAAATGATGTGTTTGCAGACAAGCTTTCCTTAATCCTTTTTGTTTTACTTCGTTAGTTTGTCATACAATTTATGTAACATAAATATGTAAAAAATTTAACCATATTTGTATATTAGTTACATCCTGAAAATAAATCTTGCTACATACAGTATATGGCACCTAATGTTGATGCTGACTTTAGCTTTACAAAGTGGTGAACTAATAACAAAGAGTATCTTTGGGAACAGTATGTACTATGTACACAATATATACATTGTGCATGGGGGAACCTGTAGTCAATAAAGCTGATTCCATGAAAGATTGACAGTTCAGAAATAAAAAACAATACCCACTCGCCCCACCTCACCTCCTCCTGGAGAGAACGCAGAGTGATCTGGGTTTTCTCCAGCTCACTGATTTTTTCCTTGTTGACCTTCTGCAGGTCCTGCTGCTCCTTTTTCCATTTTTCTTTTTGCTCATCAAGCTGAGACTGTACCAGGCGCACAGACACACTCGAATCAGCAGCCAACCGCTCAATCTGAAGGAGAAATAGAAATGAGCCTTAACATCTCTTACATAAAACACAAACCACACATACAATATGAGGGGTATGGCAATACAGCATGAGACAGTACTATAGTATACATATATGTGTCCACCATACACTGCCTTTCCTAGGTAACAATTTTTACAAAAAAAAAATATTGCAAAATGGTTGATCAGGTGCAGTGGCGGCTACTGGTCTGTCAAATAGGGGAAGCTCATTTTCCGCCTACATCATAAAATTGTCTATTTATTTAAAAGTAAATTCTGCCCTACGTTCCTTTTCAAGAAAATGGTCTGTGAC
>JAOVVA010000048.1:28625173-28640673 GCA_028565275.1 Leiocassis micropogon
CATTTTTAGTCAATAAAATGTTAATACAATAGTACATAATTTGACATTATAGGGGAAGCTGAGCTTCCCTTGCAGTCTTAAAGAAATCGCCACTGATCAGGTGTAATATTTACGTCTGACCACGTAATTGAGTGACAAAATAGAAACGTGATGCGGCAGAGAGTCAATCAAAAGATATTGTGAAAACTTGTATCTGGCTTTGCCTCCGTCTTCCTCATTCATATGTACCTCTTTGTTGAGTTTGTCCTTTGTCTTTTCAAGCTGTTTCTTTTGTTCGTCAAGTTCTGCGTTGTCTTTGCGGAGAGCATCAATCTGCCTGGCTCGTTCCTCCAGCGCTCGGGACAACTCGTTCTTTTCCTGGCTCTGTTTAGTGCTGCTGCGTTTGGTCTCTTCCAGCTGTTGCCTCAGCTTCCTGTTCTCCAACTGCAGCTCCTGCTCTGCCTCCAGGTTCTGCGAAGCATGTTCCTGCATTGTGGACTGGATATGAAAAGACAAAGCTTTTGCTCATTTTTGCTCTTGCTCGTTTTTATTCTCACAGTGATCTTATCAAACAACTGCAATTCTCTCAAAACAATTCCTTAGCAGGCTTATGATTATTTCATTCACCTCTAGACGTGAAAGTTTATCTTTGAGGCGTGTGTTTGCCTCCTCCAGTGCCTCTTGTTCACTTGAGACTGTGTTCAGTACAACTTGGGATGAGGCGAGACGCTCCTTTTCTTTCTGTAGATCCTCCTCTGCCAAAACCAACTGACTGCGCAGACGCTCTGCCTCTCCACGCACCGCACGCATTTCCCCACGCAGAGACTCCACTAATGCAGGATCTGCAAGCTGCCAGAGGGACAGGGCAACAGTAAGGGCATCATAGAGGCATAATAAACCATAGATCACCCTTATGTAAGGTTTAACCATATACCTGCTTGGTTTTTTCATGAACTTTAGTCAGTTCGTCCTTATCTTTCCGGGATTGTTCCTTTAGCCTGTCAATCTCGTATTTCTGCTCAGCATCTAGTTCCTGATTGGTCCTCTTCAATGAAATAATTTCCATAGTCTTCTTGTCAAGGTCCTGCTTTAGTTTCTCTTCCTCTGCTTCTGCTCGCTTTAGAGATGCACGGCACCGCTCCAGCTCCTGTAATAAATTCAAGATTGTGTGCGCATGTGAGATAAAGGTAAATAGTAAAAGCTATTTTTCTATACTTTTACTGTTCATTCCTTTGACATGTCATAACACAAACTAGAGTTTAAAATATCATTAAGCTTTGTTTCTCTCAATCCAAATAAAAGCATAAATGTTAGTACCTGGTTGACTGTTTCACTCGGTTTGACATCAGGGATCTGATTTTTCATCATGGTAAGTCTCTCCTGCAGCTCTTTTAGCTCTTCTTCAAACTCTTCTTTGTCTAAGCGTGCTTGAAGAAGTCTGGCATATCATACATGCAAAAAAATATTAATATGAAGCAAAGAATATGCATACTTATCCATACCTTTTATAATCAAAAAGTGCAGGCTGTTTGTTGGCACCATGTGTAATGAAAACTACAGTTTGTTTTTTGTTTGTTTACAAAAAAAACAGTCATGGAATAGCTTTACAATTACTGTTTGAAAATTAGACACAGTCTCAATGTTTAGGTTTAAGAAGAGAACTCAGGCCATTTGTAAATAGTTTTTCCTTGGGTAAAGGAGCTGATGGGGGTGCTCAGGGGCACAGTGATTTATGATGAAATGATGTTTTTGTCTGTTGTCTTCCTCCACTCTTATGAGCTCACTCAGGCTTGTTTACTGTAAAGTGACTGGTTGCCTTACTTCCCAGGAAGACCCGATGACCCGATGTTTCTTTCTGGCACTCACTTTTAGCTATACTATCATAGCTAGTCCTGCTAGACTTCCTAATTGCGCTCCGCACAAAACATGCATTAATATGACAGTTAACATACCTAACTGCAGTCCCTCTTCCTACATCTTTCTTTGTCATTTACTTTCCCCCCTGTCTTGCTTAACCTTTTTGATTTTTCTCTCTAGATACACAAATCTCTTCTGATACCAGTGATCTGACCGTTTCTGCTCTCCAGACCTGCATGATCCATCCTGATTCCCCACTTCCGCTTGGAGTTCTCATTACTTGGAGACTACTAAATTCTGCTGCAAAGTAGTTGCGGACAGTGTGCAGAACCAGCCAGTGTAGACCTTTAGGTAATTCACGGATGCTTAGGACATGGGGATTTTGACATTCGTCACCTCCTAATCTCATAACCTTTGTTATAATAACTTACTCTTGTTTTGTGTTGCGGAGCTCATCTCTGGTGCTCTGGAACTGCTCTCTCCAGTGGACACCTTCCTCTTTGTTTTCCTCTAGCTGTTGCTGTAAGGAGCGGACTGTAGAGTTCACACGCTGGCGCTCTGCTTCTATGCTCACCTGAGACTGGAAAAATATGATTGTGCACATAAACATTAATTTAGTAAACAATGCCTTTTAAAGCTGCTCTAACGCTATCTTGTAGAGCACATGTCCGATGTTTAATTTTTAAGGAGACTTATAAGACTGCCAGCTGCCTTATTTACTCATAATACTAAACAGGTTCTGGAATCTTGGCTTTATTACAGCAGGCCTGTAAAATAGCTTTCGAGATCACCAGAGCCTATATGACTTTTACATAAAGGGGCATGTGATGGCCATGGTATACCATGATACATTAAAGATTTCATCAGCATCAGGAGAGACAACTCAGTATGAGTACTTAATGTATATAGAAATGGCAAGTAGAGAATGTTTTTAGGGGAAAAAACTGCATTGGGCTAAAAAGTGTCTATGCATGAATTTTGGGACTTTGGGACGCATATTTACTGGACCAGCAAACAGAGATATGGCTTTTAATTTATTGTTTGAGTTACAGTGGATTTAAGGTCCTCAGGTCTCAGCAGTTATCTGCATTTGGCTGCCCTCAAGTATGTATGAGTGTACAAACCTGCGACACCTGTGCCATGCTGGTTCTTAGCTTTTCCATGTCTTGGCTGTATTGTTGTCGAAGAGTTTCCATCTCTCTGTCATGGGTGGACACCTCTTCCTTTAGGGCACCTTTCAGGGCAGTCAGCTCCCGCTCTTTCTGTCTCATAATGTCTTCCTGTCTCTGATGCTGCGCTGCCATTCCAGCCAGTTCATTGCGCAGTGCCATCAACTCCTACATATAATTTACAGAAACGATTCATTCATTATTCATTCATCCAAATTGAAGTTTTATCTGCGTTCTAAATGTTAATTGTAAACATAGTTTAAAGCATGTGAATTACATGTTCTGTATATATATATGCACTTCAATTTTAATTAAAATAAAATTGCTAAATGAAGCCAAAAAAAGTTAAAAAGTAGTATTAGTTAGAATATGTCACAATATTACCATTAACTTAACATTTCATTCATTATTCCTCTTGTTTTGTAAAACTTAACATTTTACCTTGTTCATGATTAAGTATTATTATAATATACTAAGGGGCTGTGGCGACCCCTTGCCGGGAGCAGCCGAAAGACTAACAACAACAACTATTATATACTAAAATAGTATGGGCTATTATTAGTGGTAGTAGTAGTAGTAGTATTAGTAGTATTATTTTGTTTTTAGGTTTGATTGTTTTTTGCCCTCACAGTTCACCGACATGGTTTGTACTGTAAATATGCTAGACTACTAAAACTGGGATTTTTTTTTTTTAATGAAAGTGCTCTTCTCCATGTTGCTACAATGTCACAGACTGGACAGGGTGGAGTCATGTGACCACACATATGGTAGTATGTGTTTAATGAGGTAATACATGAACAAACACAATGGGGCAAGTATTAACAGAATAAAAAAAAAAAAAATTGACAGGGGCAACATTACGTCTATTAGAGGTTCTGAGTGTTGTTCTAATTAATTGCCTAACCTTACTTCCAGGTATATCAACTCCTTTTTTCTATGCAATTATTACAGACAATAAAAGCTTGTGTACCATATGCATCTCGTCTGTCTCTGCTCCTTTGCCCGCCTCTCTCCTCAGCTCCTCCTGCAGCCCTGTCAGTTGGTCCTCCAGCTGTCTGACGAGAGACTCTGCATTCTCTCTTTCCATACGCAACTGAATCATCCTGTGACACACACAGACACCACAAACACATTATTACTGATGTGTAACACAGACCGTATAATCACAGCATAACACCCAAAAATGCTGTGAAAGACAGACTGTGAAACAATGTGTGAGGTGGATCTTACTCAGAATGTGTCTGGTCTAACTCGGTCTTCTTCCTGCTCAGCTGTTCCTGCAGATTAATGTTTTCATCCAGACTCTGTTCCAGGTCTGCTTTAAGTGCAAGGTCTGATTTGTTCGTCTACAAACACAGTCAAATTTCAGCCATAGAACCATAGTCTCAGAAGTACTATAACTCATATATACACTGTATATTTAACAAATACCTATTGTACTTGAAGGACATTAATATTTTTTAAGCAGGTGTTGTAACAGTATATGGCCAGGAAACAGGGATTTAACAAGCCTACTCAATGCTCATGTGCTCTACAATCAGTGCGCCACCAACATAGTGGTTAGAGAATTCAGTCAAGCTCTAATCAGCTTATCAGAGGGCAATCTGATACTGTAGGTGATCACGCTTTACTTACAAACGAGTACCCCGGAAATCACCTAGATAAAGGTAAAGAGCAAAACATTAACTACAGTGCTGCTGTAGTCAGGAATGTAGGGCCTCTCTATTCAACTATTTGTTTAAATGCCAGGGTAGACACAATGCAGATTTAAAAAAATCCATCCATATTCCAACTCAAAAGAGACACAAATATACCATATCAAAAGAAGTATGTGTTTTGAAGTGGAGACGTTCCAAGCTGCACTAAACTAGACTTCGCTGTTTGATCTGCAGCCAATTAATTGTAACACAAATCTAAGAAAGACATTATTGTAATGCCCATTTCAACACTGTTCATTTCTGAGTTGTGTATTGTGCCAACTTGGCCACAAAAGCTTGAGAGTCATAAAGTCATAAATCAGCTCTCACCCCCCATGTCACTCAGGATGTGCACTGGTATTCAAATACCCACTTACAGTAACTGTTTGAAGCACTGGCAGTCAAATTATTCTCCAGCAGTGGCAGTTTAACTCTGTTTGACATTTTTCTTTTTGCATTGGGTGCTGCTCTTACATGGAGACTTTTATTTATTTAATAAGGTTACTGTGCAAATCTTTGTATTGAGTTTATTAACCTATTAGTTTTTCATTATCACATTATCAGATTACAACCATCCATCCATCCATCCAATGCCTTTACCGCTTGTCCTGTGAGTAGGGTCATATGGGGCCTGGGGGCTATCCAACCAAACTTGGGGCATATGGAGCGCACCAGCCCATTACATGGACACCTACCCACCCACTACATGTGCGCACACATTATGGCCAATTTAAAATCAGCAATCAGCCGATACCACTTGTCTTTGGAATGTAAGGGGAAACCAGAGTACCTGGAGGAAACCCATTCCACACATAGACCGAATGCAAGACTCAAACCCCCAACCCTGGAGGTTCGTAGCAATAGTTCTAACCACTCAGAAACTTATCCCGTTTCCCACTCCAAGTTTTATCTCATGTGACATAAAATCTCTCACTACATGTTTAATTTGGCTAACATTATTCAAGAACATGTCAAAAACTGATTCAAATTAAAACGCACTTGTGATGCCACCAAAATATTTTGACCAAAAATACTGTGTTAAATTTATTGTTACAACAAATTTTAATTGTGATTCTATTATAATTGAAAGACATATAAAAAAGTGTCTACTATATAACCCTACTGTATAAGCACTTCAGATTGTACCATGTAACTAATTTTTTATTTAAATACGTTTTTATACCACTACATATTTTGTGGCTTTTATCACTCTTACTATACTTTTCCAATATTTCAGTTCAAGGTATTTACCTTTAAAAATGAAAAAACAAAACAAAACTGTACTCCGTAAAATTCTATTTAAAATATGCCTATCAGGGTTTCTCCATGGAGGTGCTAAACTATAGTTCTCATCAGCCACAATTAGTCACATGTCTATCATCATGCTCATCTGTGTGTCCCTATAGTCTCTCTAAAAAAGATCCTGTTTGTCTCGCTTTTGCTGTGTTTGTGGAAGTATTCTGTGTTAACGAGTGTTCCTGCCTAGTACCATTTCCATAGTGCGGTATTAGTCACTGTGATAGTGTGCTTGTACTTCACATGTGAATAAACATGTTCTACACTTGTATCTGCTGCCACATCCATTGCAAACTCTAATATAAAAATCATTTTAAAATGTCATAAGAAATTTTCAGTATAAAGTCGTGTCAGGACATAAAATGTTAGAGAGGGCTTACTAAAAAACACCCATAGATATGGACTTACAACCCAAATGATAAATACCAATAAACTGTCGATCAAGGTATACAAGTGTGGCATGTATTTTTATAAATGAGTCTGCTTTCTCTGCAACGATAATGAAAAAGAAAGAATTAAATTCAGGCTTTGCCCTATGGTCTGAGTGAGCTCATAACATTTTAAAGTTCTTGTTACACAATGAAGAAAGAATAAAAGCAGAAGTCGCCATTTTGCACTTCCACGCGTGGAGATTAAGTGCAGAAGCCAAGCGTACTCTAAGTAAATCCCCGCAACAAGTGAAGCGAAGTGTAAAGTTACATAGGGTAAGGTGAAACCTGGGCCATACCTTGAGTCCCTGGATCTTATTGCAAATGACTTGGACTCTGCGCTTGATTGCGGCGTCGCTCTCGCTGCTCCTAAGGGAAAAAAGGAAGGAAAGTTTACTTTAAAGTTGCACTCATACATTCTAAAAAACATATGAACATACAGTATCGCTGTTTTTCAATATAACGACCGGATGAAGGCTAAATTTTTTTTTTTTCCCTTATAAATAATGCACATTTATTTTTGGCATGCATTTCTAGATTTTGACATGTATGCAATTTTATTCATTTTCATTACACATTTTTATAAATGATATACGTTTACCCCTGTCGTAGAACACCATAGATTATCTGCTGGATCTGATTCTCCTCACTGCTGAACTCTGACCCTGAGCTCTGACTTTGATCCTTCAAAAGATCAGGCGTCACCTGAAAGCAGAAATAAGGGGCTATGAATGTTACATGAGATTCAGTAGCATAGAAACACACAGAACAGAAAACCACATTAATAATAACAATTGCGAATGAATCATGCATAATCTCCTACCAAACTGACATCTATTGTGACTTTTTCATCACTGATTAGTATTTGTTAAATACAATTAATCTCATTCCAGAAAAATACACATTTTGAGTGTTAAGTTGGACCTTTTTCTTCACACACTAGGGTACGACTGAAAGAAACAAAACATTTTGAAACACACGGATGCATACATTTATCTCCGAAAAGCATGCAGTGTAAATCCTCCCTGAGCTTATCTAAACCCCATTACTCTCACCCTGCAATTTGAGTACCGGGTCTGTCAGCAGACACCACTCCAATGAGCCAAGGCACATTTACTTGAGCGCATGGGGCCAGTCATCTGGATCAGCTTTCTGTAACCTGCTACAGCTACATGCAAATGAGAGTGAAATGTAATGGACCATTTCTATTGAATGTGAACGAGAAGAATGCACCTTAAATAAACCAGGCACTGTGGTCAGATTGGGACCAGTACCTGAGCTGATTTAAATCCTGATCCCAGTTTGTGCTGGATTACACATTTGAGGACTACTTCGGTGAACAAATAAGGCTTTCGTTATCATTGCAATAACGCTTAACTTTTTAATTAAATGGCTTTAAGAGAAAAGTTTACAGAATGGAATAATAGAAATATGAAAACGTCCAATTTGTAATTCTTACAAAAAAAAATAAAAAAATCTATTTATGTTCCAACCATCAGGTTTACTCACAATTGAGTAACCGTTATTAATTCTGAACAAACAGTGAAACTGTCATAGCAGACATATTGCACAATGTGTAACGTCTAAATCTAATTTATCTCCTTGGCTTGTCGTATATAAAGAGAAAGTTTTTCTTTCACATGCGAGTCGGTTTCCTTTCCTGTTAACTACAGTCTGATAAACAGTTGGTCACTGTCAACACTGCTATCTGGGACTGAGAGAAACTTCAGAGCTCTGGAGGCCAGAGAAGGGAGCCGCACAGTGGGTCCTTTGTATTTGCACCTCCTGCTCGAAATGTCGACGTGAAAGATTGCAGTTTTACGTTCTTCATGTTTACGTTTGTAGAAATGGCAAATATCTGGCAAGAATCACAGTACTAGCTCCAGCGCCCGGTGTACCTTTCATAAGTTCCACTGTTAATTTAATTAACTAATTGCATTTGCACTTGTATTTTGGCATCAAGTATGAGTGAGAACGACTTAACGTTCTCCAATTGTGTTGTAGATCAAGCTACAAGAAATTAAGCTGTACAATGCATATGGATTTTGCATTATAAATGCAGTTCCAAATATTACACCTTCCACCCCAAAAAAATAAAATAAAATAAAAAAATCCAGGGTTGTTGGATACAGCTATAATAAACCTGATTTAATAAATTTTTATCTGTATAGCAATTAACAATTGCCATTGTTGCGAATCAGCTTTACAGATAATTTATTTTTCCATTTTTTTATTTATAAACAATGTGTTAGACACCACTTACATGCGCATCTACGGTGGACCAATCATTATTTAAGCCAGACGAATGCACGGCTGCGATCTTAGCCACGGATCCCGAGGTCCGGTTCGGTCTGCTGTAACCTGAAACAGGTAAGGATGATGGAGGAGAAGCATAATCATTTGAAGGCACCAGCTGAGCAGAAGAAAGGACGGTGGTTGCAGGCCCGTTTCCTACATGGACACCAGGAGTGCGCCCCCTGGAGGAGCCTCCGGCAACACTGGCTTGTCCTGTAAAATTTCTGTCTCCATTTTTGGCACGTCTGTCTTGTGAAGGTTTAACAGCGTCTGAAGGAGATTCATAGTATTTGTTTATTCTTCTCATATTTTCCTTGTCTAAAGAGCCGTTCAGCCCTGCTTGGTAGGAGCCTCCCCACTGGTTCCTTTCCATCCCCATGCCGATTCCGCTGTCCAGGTTGGCGTAGCTACCGGAGCGTCTGTCTCCATTAGGGTGCTTAAACTCGTTTAAGGAGTTGTTGTAGTCACTCTCTCGATCCAGCAGAGAGCCGTGTGACTGAGCCCTTCGCAACACGCTGGCATCCGCGGAGGAAAGATGTTGACCATCTTCTATTCCATCCTCCCGGCTTCTAAGGGGTGAGATAAACATTACGGCACTATATGCTACGTCCAATAATAAGAAAATACATTACATTCCACAATGTTTTATTCAGCTTATAGTTATGTTTAAGGTTGTGAAGTTAGTTCATGTTGTTGCGGTCATTAAAGTAGTGTTCATTACCATTTCTCTTTTCCTCATTCTTCAGTTAAATGCAAATACGCAGGTAGGCTGAAGCATGAATGTGTTTGTTCTACTCTGTAAACCGGTATTACCTGGGTAAGCTGTTGTAGCTTGGGGTTCGGAGTTGCACTCCATAGGAATCACCTTTCTTTCCATCTTTAAGCATTACATACGGTTGGCCCGCGATGCCCTGCACCCTGACGGCCACGCCATACCGGGATGAAGATTTCCCGGTGCTGTCTCGACGCCCTCCACCTGCGGGATCATGCAGGTCATTTATGAAGCGGATCTGAACCCCATAATCCACTGGGGTTTTTCTACCAGATGCTGATGCAGACATGCTGAAACAGACAAGGGAAAAGAGATCATAAATCAGACAATTCACTCATTAACTGGCATTTTGGTAGGAACCCAGAGAACTTAATAAAAATCACAAAGCAGAAAGGAGAAACTCGACATAGCAGCAATCTGAGCTCAAGACTGAACAGGGGAGTCTAAAGCAAAGACTCCGCAACTTTACCTGTAATCTGATTAGATTTTTTTTCAATTATGTTAGGGTGAAACTAAGACACAATAATCAAAACATACTGGAATATGATCGGAATTCTTGGAGAATTAAATTGTTACCCAAAAAGCTGACGCTGCTGAGATATCGTTATCACTAATGTATTATTTTTGTATTTTCTCCACGGAATGCATCACATCAAGGTTAAAGAACCACTGCCACACTTGACATGATAGAGTTTTTTTTTTTTTAAGCACGAAATAGTTGTGTAGCATTTTTGCATTGAGTACAAGGCAATCAACTTACAATTCAAATCTAAACTGACAAATACACAACTGGTGCTGTCAGATTTGGCAAGCCAGGCACCATATTGCCTGACATCAGTGGAAGAATTTGGGACCAGGTTTTTTGGGACCAAAAAAATCCAGGATTTTTTTTGTTTGTTTTTGTTAGAGCTTGAACAAAAACAAACAAATAAGATGGTAGTGAGTTTGTTGGACAGAAATAAGTTTTATTGATTTCTGACAGCTTATTTGAATGGGAAACTCCGATTAAGATAGGGAAAAAAAAAACCCAAATGATATCTCTCTAATACACCGATTTCAACCACATGTCTTGAAATCAGAAAATGCAACATTTGAATCTTCAAGAGGACCGATAGCCGAGTGCAAAAATGTGCACAGGTGCTTTATTTTTCCTTCTGCGCATATTTTTGCAAGCCTGCCCCCCACTCGTTTCCTCATTCCCTCCAAAATAAGTGTGTCAAGTTCACACTCCGCAGCGTTAGCTGTGTAAAAAACACCGGGAACCATTGCATAGATTTTGGTCTACACTGACATGATCGCATCATGTACTTGCTGCAGATTTTTCATATGGGAATATAAGGGGGAATATCCCAAGATGCATCCATGATGTGAATCTTTCATGGTCTTGTCCATCCCCAACAACCATTCTGGCCAGTGAATGTTTTGGTACCAGGCCACATACAAGGATTTAAAAATATTACTTTTTTTCATTTCCATTTTATTGACCAGAGTCTACAAAGTCCGTTTTATTTAAAAAAAAAAAAGATCAGATCATCTCCCATTCGTGACTTAAAACTTCAGTTAATGTGCTACCCACACCTCATTTAGCAAAAACCACAAAACCATGAAAAGGCCATTTTGAGACTCACGCTAAACAGAAAGTCATCTGGTTTAATCTCATTTGTTATAGTTTACATTTTTATATCTCACAGGCAAATTTTTTTCAAGGACCTTTCTCTCTTGAGTAGGCCAGAAGTGGCATCCATGCGAGGCTGCTCACAAAGAAAGTGTGTTTAGTGTTCAGGTCAGTTGTTAAAAACAAAATGAACAAAAAAAAAAGGTTTTAAAAATACACCCCCCCCCCCCAGGTCAGCCTGTATTTAGGGTTCCTCTTTCACACACTTCCCAGTAAAAGTAAGCTAATGTTACAAGCTAACTCTATGTAAAATGAGTTAAAAAAAAAATGAGAAAAGAGAAAATAACAAATGATGAGACAGCAGATGAGACTCTAAGACCAAGAACAAAATGAAAGCTACTACCCAAGAGTCCTACCTAAATTATGGATTTATTGCAACAGATGATTCAAATGCTCTAAGCCTGTATTATACATGCAGTTTAATAGATGTGAAAAAGCATGTTTGAGACGACTTCAAGTCTGCTATTGTTCTGGATTATAATTAAGGTGGAATATCCCGAGATGCTCTTCAGCGTACCTCAGTTGTATATTTGACTTAGTGTTGCCTTTCCCCTTTCTATCAGCTCGAACCAGTCTGGCCATTCTCCTCTGACCACTGGCATCAACAAGGCATTTTTGTCCAGAGAACTGCTGCTCAATGGATATATTTGCTCTTAGGGATGACTGTGTGTGAAAATCCCAGTAGGATCAACAGTTTCGGAAATACTCAGTCCAGTCTGTCTGGCACCAACCAACCATGTCATGTTCAAAGTCACTTAAATCACCCTTCATTCCCATTCTGATGCTCGGTTTGAACTTCAGAAGATCGTCTTGACCATGTCTACATGCCTTAGTGCATCGAGTTGCTGCCATGTGATCAGCTTATTAGATATTTAACTTAACAAGCAGTTGAATAGATGTACCTAATGAACTTGCTGGTGAGTGTGTGTGTGTATGTACAGTATATAGGGTTCATAACATTTCACTTGGCTCACATTTTCAGTACTTTCTCCTAAATCCTCTGCCATGTCATATCTTGGAAAAAACAGTAAACACTGTGGGTACAACTGACCTGGGAGACATTTTTTTTTTCTGGTTCTAAACACACTTTCTTTGTGCTTGGCCCTGCATGAATGCCACTTCTGGCCTTCATAAATTCACTTCTGAATTCATAAATCAAATAAATCAAATAAGTCTCAAAATGGTCTGTATAATTGTTTCGTGGTTTTTGCTAAAACGGCTGTGAGTAGCTGACATTCATTCTGACAGTCTCTTGTCAAAAAGCGAAACAAGGAAGTGCTCCGAGCTGGTAATTAAGTCTATCTAAGCCATAGACTGTAAAGTCCTATAAATCACCCATCCGTGAATGACGTGTATATAAAGGACATCAGACATTAGACTTAAATTCTGTAACTCATTTCCTAAATACCACATGTCCAAACAGACTTACTGCAGCCTTTTACAAAATAATTAAGCTAAATATGCAAATATAGCACTCTGTGTAAGACTTATACCCTGGGATACTAAAGGATAAAAATAACCCTACCTTCTGTGTAACTGGAGCTTTGATGTGTTTTCATGGATTATTGTGGTTTGGCACATTGATTCTGTGTTCCCAGAGTGCACACATACTGTAGGATAGCCACAGAGCACTCAACATTTTTTATTTTTGTTCATTTTATTTTTTTAACAACAAACTGGAATCAGACATAGTATGTATATATAAGCTATGGGACAAACTTATAGCGGCTATAGAGTAACCCGAGTTCACCATAAGCACGGCTTAAAACACAACCTACATATTATACCTGAACTAAAATTTAAAATGGCTTTAAAGATTACTTGTATACAGCCTGTATTTAGGCTTCATGTAGCAGACCATGCAAAAGTTGTGTGAGCAGCAGGGGTTTAAACACACTTCACAAATTATAAATTAGACATCACGGACAACAATGGTGTTTCTGTGCTAAGCTCCACCCTGAAATGATCATCATATCAAAAAGAAATCCAATGAGCAAGCATTGTTGTGAATAACAACAATTGTGATTGTCTGATTTGTCTTTTACAGGTTGTGTAGCAACTAAAATCTATCTGCCAAGTAAGAATGCAGCATCAGTCCCTTACTGCAGTCATCCAGGTCGATTTGTCCCAATACTTCTGCACCAATACCACTTCATTCCAATGATGCATGACCCCTCATTCTCTCTCGTGTCAAAGCGGAATTATCTTTCTGGGCATGAGAACTAAACTGCAGGAACAGCAACCGGATTAGATCGAGTTCCCAAGTTTAATGTTAGTAAATAACAGTAAGGTTAATTTAATGTGCTAGCTTGCAGCACATCCATGTTTAGACTGTCTGTCTCTCTTGCTTATCTAATTTAACAGTGCATCTCGTGGCCAGTCTGGATCTTGTTTGTTTGCTTTCTAGCCACTTCCAACGCGGTGTCCTGGGATAACAGCAACAAAATACAACCAGTTATTTGCTCCTTTGCCTTTATTTTGTAAATTTGTTATAATCTTCAGCTTGGAAAAAATAACATTTCCGCATGCGCATTTTTTCAACATGGGTAAAGCAGGCCGGTACTGGCACCACGATCCACAGTGCTGGAAAGAGAGAATATCAGCTGCCAAAATCCACATTCAAAACAAGTCACAGAAGAACTTTCATCAAGAAAACACATCTGATAACATTATGTCCTCTTAAATGGCAATTTGCTTCCTTATTAATTGCTTCCAAGTTGTTCCAAATTGCCTCTGAACCGTCGTTTTGTTGACGGCCAACACGAGCTACAAAGCTAACTAGCTTCTAACACGAGACTTAATCCCAAATTTTACACCATATGCGTTCAACCGCGGAACCGGAGCCAATATCCTAAAGTGGAATAAGTGGACATATAAAGACAAACTTCAGCAATTTACAGGAACGTCCACCACCTCCATGGTTTATTCTGTTCACCTTTCGTCTAGATAGGGGAAGAATTTAAAACCCTTTTCACATGTCTTAATTAAAATGTCTTTGGTCACCGGTTCTTCCAGTCACGTTAGTTAGTTCCAACAGTTGTGGAAGGATACGTGTTGGCGGAGCAAAATGATTAGTTAAATAAACAGCCATGCTGATATTTAGTACACCCTTACTCCCGCTCATGTGATATCGCTTAAGTACATTACAAATATAGCTTTTCTAGACGTCACTTGCGCGTCTCAGTGGAGGTGGCGAGATTAAAGTGCAAAGGGTGTGTCAGTCTCTGACATTATAATCCATCAACACGATGACTTTGTCGAGACTGCAAGGCGGGTGTGTGTGTCTATTGCGACTGGATACGGCAGTTTTAACATGCTTTGGCAGCTCGTGAACAGGTTACAATAGTGTGACTGGTCACATTCCAGCACAACGGCAGCGATGACGTTTTAGAAAAAACATAATTCATGCCTAGGAAAACCAAAAGAAACGGGGACGGCATAAAACGTTGTGAAAACACTATTATTGATTTAAATATTATAAACACAGTGGTTAAAGACTAAATGATTAAACAAACTATAATGATAACAATAATAATAGTAATAATTATAAAAAAAAGAGAGTAAAGTGAACAAATCCAAAGAAAATGCCAAAGAATGAAAAGAGCCAGCTTATCAAAGTTCACTGTGGTGATAAAAAGAAGCAACCACCTGTTCAATATAGAGACACACCTCTCCTTGTTCCTCTCTTTTCCACAGACACACACACACACATTCAGATGACTTCCTCTTTAATATAAAACAAATAAGCAACAAATCACAGTGTTCTGTAAGGCCCTGTATAACTATACAAACAAAACTCTTTCCCCGTATCTGTTAGAGTGACTCAAAGTATGCGCATGTACAGTGTGTGTGGGTGTACACACACCACACACCACACACACACAGGCATTAAGCCGAATCTAGTAAAAGAAAGTGGAGCTGGCAGCCAGTGGAGTTAAAAAGGTCTTAGTCTCATGTGACCATTCAGCCAAAGCAAAACTTAACTTTTACTTTAGAACATGCCTGGCACAATGACTAAAATAATAAACTCAGACTATATATTCAGCTTACAGTTACTATATCTCACACACAAACAGACACTTTCAAAAGTGTCTGTCGACAAAAGCGAAGCGCCAAGTGTCTTAACATCCAGCAGCTTCGTGATATCATTATAGAGGAGTGGAAGAGGATCCCAGTAACAACATGCGCAGCTTTGATGAATTCCACTGACTCCTCTAAAGTTTATCCAATTTTCATTTCGATAATATTGTCCTTGTCCTCATATACAGTGGTGTGAAAAACTATTTGCCCCCTTCCTGATTTCTTATTCTTTTGCATGTTTGTCACACTTAA
>JAOVVA010000048.1:28640773-28657909 GCA_028565275.1 Leiocassis micropogon
AGAAACATTTTGTGTGACAAACATGCAAAAGAATAAGAAATCAGGAAGGGGGCAAATAGTTTTTCACACCACTGTAATATCATACATTTATTAGATAGTCCACCGGGTATGAAAAAGCTCCAGTGTGCGGCTCAGGACTAAGTTTTTGTTGCCAACACATCGTAAGGTAATATTTTTTTAAAAAGTGCAATAATATAGAATAAGAAAAACAATATAATGTCAGTGATGGTGTTCTGCCCTCTCATCACATATGAAGGTTATTATTTGAGTCTGGGTAGTGTCTGTTCCTTATGTCTGACCGTTATGTGAGCATTATATATTGTATGCAGTGCATGAAAATGATCATATCTGGGGACCTTCTTAACTTCACATACTTTGGATTCATGCAGCAGCATAATGAATCAGGTGACGAGATGATGGACGTAGACAGGGATCTGTTTAATTTCATAGGAATTCTTGGATGGATTTTACACTCTGAATGTCGCTCATGGTGTTCCTGCTGTGACTCCCTTTATATGTTAATGTCATGCACACGATTTTAATTCAACTTTATTATTTTGTACTGAATAGCCCTTCATCTGTGAACACCAGCACCCAGCTTAGAAGGAACAGACGATATCAGGATCTAGTCTTGGGCATATCAGAACTCCCCAGCTTCTCTAGAGAAAGTTAAACCTGTGCCATGTAGTTAAAAACCCTTCTGCCACCTCTTCAAATGAGAGCAACACACTAGGGTTACAGCATTGTGGTGCCATCATCAACAGTAAGGTATGTTTACATTTAAACATAGCTACATGCTAAATGAAAACTTGCTTGATGTGAATTAAAATAATACTATTGGCATCCAGATTTTGCGTGTACCACCCCTGTTAAAAGAAAATAGTCCACCGCAGTGTATAATACAACTATCTCTGCTAAACTCATAACACATCTGAAATCCGACCAAAATGAAATTAAGGAGCAGACTGGACATGAGGAATACACTTGGGTGTTCCCATCACTCCTAGATGGGAACATCTCATCACAGGGAAACAAGTTCAGGACTCACACTGATTCTGTGTTATGGTATGTTGTATATATTATGCACTTTATTATTCTTTGTTACGAGCGCATGATCGCCAGTCCGTGAAAAACTGTTCACATTTCACATGAAACTGGTCCGTGGTGTAATTAAAAAAGATTGGAGACCACTGGTCTAAAGCACACCACCTGCAGGATTACGAAGGAACGACAGAATTTTACCACCTCAAATGCAAACCAATATAAATTAAAAATAAATGTAAAAAGAATGAAAGAATCATATGTAAACTCAACCGTCCTTCCCTCCCGGAGTACACAGAGAAAACCCAGCAAGAACGAGGAGAGCATGCAAACTCTACGCACACAGACCCAAGGCGGGAATCGAACCCTTGACCTTGAAGGTGCGAGTCCCCACCTTTATTTCCTGTTAATGCTCCCAGTTGAAATACTCCTCAGATAACGCATTATTTAATACACTCCCTTTATTTCACTCCTCGTCAGAATGTGATGTTTCAGTGTTTGAGCTACTGCACTTGTGAGAACAACAGGGCTCAGCAGCAAGTTAGGGGAGGGGCTCTTCTTATATGAGGTCATGTTAAAAGGAGAATCAGACTGGCTAAAAGAAAACAGAACAAAAAGCAGGATTTTTTTTTCACTTTGTACATGCACACTGGACTGGTGGACCATCTGAATATCAAAACATGACAAAAGTAAATTTTGCATAATACATTCCCTTGAGATAAGCATAATCTTATAAAAACAATAATTTAACAAAAATACTGTAGAACCTCGTAAATGCTGTTACACCACAATGCGTTAATTGACTGCGGCCTGTTTTTATACACTAGTTGCCTGAGCAAACTGAACTTTAAACACCATTTTACTACACAAAGGACCATAAACACCTGACAGACGTTGCTGAACTGCCATCCATACTAAATCACAGATTCATGAAGTGGCAAGTTTGCTGTATGACTCAATTGCACAAAAGTTTGACTTTCTGTCTGTACCATGGCCACAATGTGTCCTTGAGGACCTTGGCTTGTTGGGATATCTGATAAGTGTTTCTTTTTCCCCTTTTTTTTCACCTTTTATTAATAATTGATTCTGCTACAACCTACTTAGACTGAAGCATTTACAAGTTGTAAATACTGTTGTACTCTTGGAAATATTTACTTTTTAAGGACAGAAAATGTTATGGGATTATAGGTTATGGCAGCTGCCAGTGAACTTTGCTACTGAAACAACTGATTGTATGTAACGCTTCCCTGGTGGCACCCACATGTAATATCTAACAGCAATAACATTTATAACCAATAAGCTTCATTTAGATTAGAAAACAGCAATGTATTCTTGTGGGGCTAAATCTTAACCTCTCGAAATACAAATTCAATGGCCCAGACAAACAGTATGGATGGATAACACTTGAACCAGTTGAGCCGGGGATATAAGCCTTGTGTACTTGACCACACTAATAAGCACGATGTCTAGTGGAGACCAAAAGTGTGACAGGATTATTTTTTCTTTTTTTAAAACTTCAAATTATCATATTTTGATATGAACATAAAAATAAAAAGCATGGTCAAAAAGAGCATCGCCAAAACTCATTCACGGTCTGTTTACTTCCTCGCTGTGTGTCAGTGCTTGAGCAAAAACAGTGACAGTATTCAGCGCTTGCAGAGAACAAGTGTGGGGTAATGGGGGAAAGCAGGAGCACCACCTCATATCTTTATTACAGTGAAGTGGGGCAGAAAACCCAGTCTCTTCTCTAGCATTTGTCTCGTCTCTAATTCTCTAGCATAGATAGATCCCTTCTCTACATTTCCATCATGGGAACGAAAACTTCATGCTAAAAAAGAAGAACTACCCTTTGTGACATAAAATACCTGTTTATACAGTATAATACTACAATATAACGTCATTGTTCTATAATGTGTTTACTTACCATGTCAGTAAGTGCTTTGATTTACAGTAAGTGTTCATTCTTCTGTGGGACATACAGTACAGTATTAAGTTCTTTCAGCTTCATTCGTCTACACAAAAACATCCCCCCCCTTTTTTTAAAAACTTTACACAGCTGTTTTACACTTCTAACCTTTTTCCGACCCTTCCCCGACTTACCTACATATCAGTTTCTAATCCTCCATAAACAATAATGCATCTTGTCAAAAAATACATCCTCCAATACTATAAGCACCTTTTCAAAACATGTGCCAAAGGCCCCTGTACTAGCTTGCTTTCATAAGAAGCCAGACTGTGGTTTGCTCTAGTGTGATGAAATGCAAACGTGAAAGGGTGATAGCATGCAAACATTAACCTTGGTATGGAAATCAAAGTTGTGAATATAGTAGGGTGTATGAATCAGATATTAACCATTATCAATGTGAGTTTCGGTGATAAACAGACACGCACTTTTGTACTGTCTGCACATACTGTAGCACGGTCATGGACTCGCTCTCTTGCTCACGGCAAGCTTGACTGCACAAGCGACATCATTAGTGTGGGATCAGAGCACAAACACACCGACAGACACACACCCACACACTTAAACAAAGAATGATGATAATTTCATGTTGTTGTTGTTTTCCTGCTTGACCATTAGGGGTGATGAAACAAAAAATGCTTTTATGATAATAGCTCTTAAGCATTTAACTGTCATTTCAAAAACAAAACAAAACATTAAACCCGATAGCTATTGTTACTATTGATTTAGATAAGTCAGTTGCACCTTAAAAAAAAAAAAAAAAAAAAAAAAATTGTATTCAAGCACACAAAGTATTCAAGTCTCTTGCAATCTAGAACAGGGTATCTTTAGTGTGGCTCTGTATTTGGTTGCATCCCTTTTGCCCTCAACTCTGACTAGTTTCCCAGTTTGAATGTAAAAAAAAATAAATAATAAAATCTCCACAACAATGCTACCACAACCATGTTTCACTGATGATAGTTAGAAAGTTAATTTTTGATCTTGGTTGTTTTCAAAATGACCTTTGGCAAACTTTTTGGTGGACAACCTCCTCTATGCATGGTCATGCCATATTCTGTCTATTATTTAATAATGAATAGGTTGCACATTCAAAGAGTTAATGAACTGCATCCGGAGTTAAAGAATAAAGAACGCTTACAAGCAACTGCATAATTACGTATTCTTATCATGAAAAAGAAATTTTTTGAAATTATCTTAATAGTATATTACACCCTACAAGGTTATAATTCTATTATGCTTCATATCATATAGATCACCAGAGCTTGAAGCTTATGAAAAATAACATATAAACTTTAATAACAAAAGCAAATTTGGTCGTACCAACTGACAATTCTGATGATTTGCAGCACAGATATTATAAACAGGCTTGTTATTCTAAACCTAGGTTTCTTATAATTAAAAACATAATTAATGTAATGTGACATCTTTGCCATCCATGAAGATGCTTTTTGGGGAAAAACTTGAAAATGTTCAGATTAGTCAGACTACAAGACGTGACAACTTGGAGCTGATTGATTAGGGCAGCAGTTATAATAATTATTCTGGTCAATATTAAGATTGAGATTATTATTAGTAAAAAGATTACTCATTCACTATTGGCAGGACATTGGTGCCTCACGGTTAGGCCCAGGTTTGATTTCGAGCCAATGTTTAAACCCAGGCACTTCAGACAGGGCAGCCTTGTGACTTGTTTGCCTTGTCCTAAGCCCGGATAGAATAGGAGGGTTGTGTCAGTAACAGTGTGCGGCATAAAACCTGTGCCAAGATATATGCGGATTGGAGGGTCACTGTGGCGACGAAACAGAATCATCATGATTATCATCATCTCAGTGACTATGAAAGCATTGTGCATTAAAACAAACGGATGTGCTTGAGCAAATAAAAACATCATTGCGTAATGAAATGCGATAATTTTGTAAACTCACTCCTCAACTCACTAAAATGTGATTGATTGGACAGCCTTACAGCTTCACATTTTTCTTTGTAGTAAATCATAATAAACACAAGCACCAAAAACAAACAAAACATCCCAAGCACCGATATATGCGCGCGCACACACACACACACACACACACACACACAAAAAAAAATCAAGCGTGCCATTTAACTAAGATATTCCTGCCAAAAAAGAAGTTCAAACACTGTCTATAAATGCATTCTTATAAATACAGCTAGTTTAGCTTATAGCTAAGGTTTTGACAGTTACGATAAGCAGGTGCGTGTTTATCACTTTAGCACATGTCCCTTAGGCTAGGGCTTAACTCTCTTGGCATTCTTTGTTTCTTTCCAAACTCCCTCTCAGTCACCTGAGCTTCTGTCCTCCTTTCTGCCTTGAACAAACCAGCATTTCTTCCTCTCGCTCTTTCCCCAGCTCTTAAAATGTGCCTCATTGGCATTACAAAGAAGGCTTTAGTGTTGCCAAACAGCATAACGTATAGTCTCATACCAACAAT
The DNA here is from genome assembly GCA_028565275.1 of Leiocassis micropogon. NCBI lineage: Eukaryota > Metazoa > Chordata > Actinopteri > Siluriformes > Bagridae > Leiocassis > Leiocassis micropogon. Next base: position 28,646,231 of record JAOVVA010000048.1, read on the forward strand.
GATAACCATTCTTTCTGTAACCTGCATTCCTGTGTTGCTCACACAACACAGACCCACGCACACACACCCTGATATACTGGGGAAAACTGGCATCTTCTTTGAAAACAAATCATCCTCGGGTGAGGAAAGGTGTGCCTTCCTGACAAGATATAACCATTCAGCTGATCTTAAAACATCTACCTGCTCATCAACGTCATTGTGCATTTACAGGTCAATAACCAGGAAGGCACGGCGGCTCCAAGAAGGTTGCGACACCAAACGTTTCACAAGAGAGCTTCCTGCCTTGCCGAAATCAGATCAGATCAGAGTTACCAGGTATGGGTTTCCACAGTGAATATAACTCACAAGTCCAAGTATGGGAAAGTATGTCCTGTGGATTATAGCTCGAGTTATCAGACCTGGAGTTCAGCCTGAGCACAAACTCCCAAATACCTGTGAAATGAGTCATTGGTTTCACTCTTGGTTTCTACACTTAAAAAAAAAAAAAATCTATGTGCATGAAGATTCATATACCTCTTTATGGATTTAGTGGCACAATTAATTGTTCAATATCTTTACAGCGCACTTTTTAAACCTTTAGCACATAATAAAGAACCTTATCCGATGTGGTTCTTTATCATCGCAAATAACAAAACAGTATTTTGTATATATGTTTCTTAACGTAATGGTCTTTTATTATTTTCTATTTTATTGTATTTACATCCAAACCCTCTTTTTTTTCCTTTTTCTTCACATTATTCCGACTTCTTGTTTTAACCGTAACCATTCATAGGGAATCACGAAACCCCTTAAAACTCTTATTTTCTCATTTCAATTTCAAAACATTAAATCCTATGTGTAATGCAGATTACTGCATAGTGCAATTCTTTCACATATCCCAGCTTTTTTTGTTAGTAGGCTGGGGTCAGAAAGCAGGGTCAGCTATTATACAATGCTCCCGGAGCAGACAGGGTTAAAGGCCATGCTCAAGGGCTCAACAGCGGCAACCGGGCGGAGCTGGGGCTCGAACCTTCTGACCTTCTGATCAATAACTCAGAGCCTTAACACACTGAGCTACACCGTTTTTTTAAAAAAAATTTTTACGGTGAGTGTCTGAATTTTAATATCAGAGATATTTGACCAGGATAACCAGGACAACTTTTATTTTACTGTCAAATGTTGTAGTGTTTAAGACATTTTGTTCAGAATAAACCAAGAGGGGGTACAAACTTACACTTTTTGGTTGAAATTGTGTTTAATTGTTCTTAAATTGTTAATGGCATCATTACAAACAAAATTCATCAATAAATAAAAATCACACGTTTAATATTACAACATTATAAACTTTTGTTTTTTAAATCAAAGATTGTTTCCTACGCTCAAATCCTGAGTGAGTGCGCATCTAGGGACACTATACACGGTCTAAAATAATGGCTTCCCTACAGTATTTAGTGAACTTATCTATTCCATGCCAGGTCGTTTGGGACGCGAGCAGTGTACAGAAACCTGTCAGCCACGTCAGGGTTCCTGAGAGACAGAGAGAGAGAGAGAGAGAGTGTGTGTGTGTGTGTGTGTGTGTGTGGAGGAGGAGGCGAGAGGCGCAGGTGCACCTGTAACAAGCTAACAAGATAAACAGCGCTGTTTAAGAGAGCAACAAAATAAAAATCAGTATTAAATAACCATCCCTGCGCCAGTGAGACATTAATCCTCTTGTCGGACGTTAATCCAACTTTCTCCGTAAATACCGCCGAACTGCCTGAACGAGGCAACTTAGTAACAACATCATAACTGAAGGCTCTTAAAGTAACGTGAAACTTTGTATCCTGACTCTGTGTCCATCCGGGGCAGTGAGGGAGCTAACGTTACTCTCCTCGGGTAGATACACGGGAATTAGAGCGAACTCCATATAGTTGTTTACTAAAATACACAAAGTTACACCAAAGTAGCCAGAGAGCTAACAAGCTAACGGGTTAGCGAATAAATATCGAACCCTCCGAGCGCGTCAACCTACCTAAAGTCGTTATGAAGTCTGCGAGCTGTTAGTGGCTGCGTTTTCTTATCCGCTTCTGTCCTTCTCCTTCATGAAGTGTGTTTCAGTGACAGCTTCCATGACACATATCAACAACCCTGCCTGCGTAAACTGCTCACCAAATACAGTACAGTACGGACAACCTGTTACCTTTTACCGACCGACGCGCTTGGCCACGCCCATCGACACGAGTGTGAGGGATATGATTAGTTAGAACATGCGCGGTGGGTGGAGCCACAAGAGAGCGCGTTTTCAATTAGTACAATTAGTAAGTTGGAAATGTTTAGGCTGCAGCAAATAGCTTGTACAGAGTGCCCTGTGTACAGTAAGATTGAGAAGCTATTATTTATTCCTCAGTGCAGTCCTCTTATACATAGTGTCCATTAGGATTCAGGCATCATGTACTAATTTGATTTGCTTGACTAATATTTTCTTTTTCAAGTCACGTCAAGTAGGATTTTATTGTCACTTCAACCATATACAGTTTATAGAATAGTAAATAGATTTGAATAGTGCCAAGGATTTACTCACTCACTCATCATCTACACCACTTTATCCTGCTTTATATAGAGAGCTTATCCCAGGAAACTTAGGACACACCCTGGACGGGCTGCCAATCCATCACAGGGCACACACACACACACACGCATGCTCATTCACACACTACGGGCAAATTAGCAATGCCAATTTACCTCATCTGCATATCTTTGAACTGTGATAGGAAATCACCAAGCGCAGGGAGAACATGCACACACCAATTACACAGACCCAAGGCGGGAATCGAACCTAGAACCTAGAGATGCAAGGTGATAGAGATAACAATTAAGCCATCATGCCCCTACCAGAGACTGGAATAAAATACATAAATAAATAAATGAATAAGATTTTGCCCATGTTGCTGTTATCGACCAATAGAGGGAGGCATTGTGCGTCATTGGTTGTGTGAAAAGTGTGTTGGATTCACTAATCTCCCCATGAGTTGTAAAATTATAAGTGTAAATTCTCTGTTTTTGGGTTTCCTTTTTAGTTGTTTAAAACAAATTGTCCAGTTCAGTATTTAGCAGAGCATTTCTCAGATAATGTATATGTGGACCCTTGTGCTGAGTTACTGACTGATATGAAAATATCAGGTGTGTTATAGTCAGGGGACACCAGCTGTCTTCATTTAAATGCCTCTGATTTAAAAAAAAACTGAAATAAAGGCGTCTGCGTGACTGGCAGAGTGTAAATAAATAACATTTGAATTCCATTTTAAATGATCAGTTTACCCAAACATTTACCTGTAAAACATTACAGAAACTCAGCATATCCCCTGTACAGTCTTGACCTCGCTGCATGCAAATTTCACATGTTTGGGTCATTAAAGGAGTTCCTGGGAGGCCAGCGTTTCGGACATGAAATAGGTAGTCTGAACATAGCTCTGGTGTACTGAGAAATCTTTCTACGTTGATGGTATCCAGGCACTAGTGAAATGCTAGGCGTTTGCATAATGCATTAGTGTAGCTGAGTATTATATACAGTATATATAGAAACAAAGGTAGAGTTTACTTTGTTCTGTTATTCTTCACAATCAAAAGTCCCAGTTTGACTTGAACGTCCCTTGTACATGCACTATATGGCTAAAGTATGTGAAAAAAGTTTGCCATCACACTCCTATGATACATTTTCCCAAACTGTTAAAACATTAAAAGTGTCCAGATGGCTTGTACACAGCGTTGTTCTCAACCCTATTGAACAATTTTGAGATGAAAAAGAAAAAATTGACAGAGCTGCAGATTAGCTGGACATAGCGTATACTTATATGTGATACTGTAAACCAAACCGGAGCTAGCAAAAATCTGTTAAAAAAAAAAAGGCAAAAGATATTTAAGAAATGTATACGATTAAGCTGCTGCTTGTGGCATGATACAATGAGTGGCAAGATGATATGATGCCCATCCAGAAGCTAACCATTGAATGACCTTCTCTGGAAAAATGGATCTTTAGAGACGAGCTGGTCCTACCCACCTCCTGTGATGAAAGAAGTTGTGTGCAGGACTTTATTCTTTGGCACAGCAGTATAGTAGGACCTTTCTTTTCCTGTGCACTCTCACTCTATGCACTGTGTGTTGGCTGGAGATTCAACATACCTAAATCAGGCATTATAAGAAGTACTGCCATTTGTACTGTGCCATGACGTGATTAGGCTGCACCACTCATGAAAAGGTCATGCTAACTAAGCCAACAAGGAAGAGGAGGTGAGACAGATGGCAGACATCATGATTGTTAATGCTAAAGAAAGCAAGGCTTGGAAAAAAAATCTTTTCAAAGAGAGATTCCGGACCTGGCAAAAAAAAAATCAAAGAGATTTTTTTACTGTGATTTTTTAAATATTATGAGTCCTAGGAGTTTGGGAGAGTTTTGTTAGGAGTATGATTGGGTGGATAAGTGATTAAAATCTATGGATATGTGAAACCAGGGGCCTAGCAGCATAGGCAGGAGTTCTTATAGGCCGATAGGGGTTCTAGATTGTGTAGAGACTTGAGTAAGTTTGGCAAAATATGTTACATTAGGAGTGTGTAAAATCGAGGAATGTGTGGTTTATGGAACAAATATTTTTAGGGGGGTGTTCGAGACATGTAGTTTTGTAATTTTTTCCTCAACCAATGTCATCCATCATTTCCTAAATGGTGGCTACATTACATGTCTGACTTGCACTCTAGATTCTCCTAGCAGGTTGAGAGTTCATACTCCCTGAGTGTATTCTGGAGTTGGTGTTGGTCTACAGTATGTACAGTATGTCAGCATAAATTTGAATTCAGTCTTTTTTTCTGACTTGCACTCTAGATTTGTGTGAGCAGTAAGGATCAAGAAAGGGCAGCACTCATCCAGTTTTACTTTAGTAGCCAGTGTTAAGTCTCTATGCCAGATGCAGAATCATCAACTTTCATGAAAGAGCAGTCGGAGATCAGCCAACAGATAATGGGAAAATCAGTGTATTAAGCCTTTCAAGGTCATGTCTACGGTCCTGTTTCTCCACAAAGAAAACTGGTCTTGATTGATTAAATTCCACATATTTTCAACTCGAAGTGGGACAAACCACCTAAAAATTGCTACATTTAACTTTTAAATAACTTAAGAAATGCTCAGATGTTTTTTTTTTCTTTCTTTTATTATTCTTTAACTAGATTGACTAGTTTTTCACATTTCCAGCGTGGATAATTTATTTTTATTTTTTTGGCTGGCTGGGATTTCTTTCAAACTGCGATGCGCCATACTGAACATTCATAAACTTCCGGATGATCTCTCTATGATTTTCTACAATCTCAAGCTTGCACCAATTCGGGAAGGTGGGAAAGACCCCTCAGTGACAATTGGTCTCTTTGTATGTCACCTGGAGTGATTCTGTGACTCACAGACAAAAAATCATTTCCCATGGCAACTTAATTATACAGTCTCTGCTTTCTGCAGATGAGTGAAAACTGTGTCTTATTTGTCTCAATAACAAAACCTGCTCTACAGGACACTTAGTATGACTGAATGAGGAAAATGTTAGCCATGTCTAATAGGAATGGGAATCACAATGGACCAGCTGATAAAATAACACAATACCTAGGTGCAAATTCTATTTGTACTGCGATTATGTATAACAATTTTATAGATATCACTACAGGCAAAACCTAAGAAGGAAACACATCGAGGCAGGAATCAAACCCGGACACTGGAGGTGCAAAGCGACGGTGCTACAGTAGGTGAGTGTGGCTATGGCGCTAGTGATATATTATCACTTGTCATAGAGAGTATGCAAGCTTGAGAACAGGTGCACTGCAATAAATATTTCATGCATTTGTCCTGTGGATCCGTCAACATTTTCAGTTGTGCTACAAATCTTATGAGAGTTGACTTGTTAGTATTTCAATCATTGAACTTTCAAAGGGAACTTTGCCCTGGGAAGCTTAGATTAGTTCCTTCAAAGCTGTAGAGACGAGGAAGTTGTTGCTCACAATTTATGAACTTTGTATGAACACTATCTCTCCACGCAGTTCATGCACTTCTGCTGCATCCAGAGTAGAAGGTTAAGTCTTCTGTACCAACTGAAACTCAAAAGTAGAGTGAAGATCAATTTTCAAGTAGTAGCAAACAAATAGAAATCACAATGCATTAAATTTCAACGAGGCTGAAGGGTAATCTAGGGTAATTCAGGTCAGAATAAACAAGTCGTTCTTGCAAAAGTATTCATACTCCTTGAACGTTTCCACATTTTGCGACATTACAACCACAAAGTACTGTAAATGTATTTTATTGGGATTCTATGTTATAGACCACCACAAAGTGGCAAAAAATTGTGAAATAGAAGGAAAATTATAAATGGTCTTCCAATTTTTTTTACAAAAAAATATCTGAAAAGTGTGGCGTGCAGTTGTATTTAGCCCCCTGAGTCAGTATTTTGTAAAACCACCTTTCGCTGCAATTATAGCTGCAAGTCTTTTGGGGTATGAAAGTAAAATTATGCACCCATTCTTCTTTGCAAAATACCTCAAACTCAGTCAGATTGAATGGAGAGTGTCTGTGAACAGCAATTTTCAAGTCTTGCCACTGTAAGATCTTTTGCATGGGCGGCACCACAGACACGCGGACAAGAGGGCGAGATCTTGCGGCAAAAGGGTCATTTTATTAGGGAAAATTGGTAAAGGAAAAGTGTTTAAAGAGGGAGGAAGGGAAAAAAGGGAAAAAGTCATAAAGGAGTGCATGTGTGAGTCAGGAGGCAGTGCCCAGCTGGCATACGGGCACCAGTCTGGTTTGTTTAGGGCTGTTGTCCTTTTAGAAAGTAACCCATCTTAAGTCTTTTGCAGACACTAACAGGTTTTCGTCTAAGATTGCTTTCTTCTAAGATGGTTCCATCCATTTTCCCCATAAAATTTGACCAGCTTCCCTGACCCTCACCTATTTCATCAGTCTCATCTGACCTGTGAACTTCCATATGATTGCTGTCCCCCCCATGGCTTCGCAAACCACAAACAGGACTTTTTATGACTTTCTTTCAACAATGGCTTACATCATGCCACTCTTCCATAAAGCCCAGATCTGTGGAGTGCACGGCTAATAGTTGTCCTGTGGATCTCTGCAGCTTCTCTAGAGTTACCACAGGCCTCTTGGCTGCTTCTCTGATTAATGCTCTCCTTGCCCATCATGTCAGTTTCGGTGGATGGCCATGCCTTGGTAGGTTTGCAGTTGTGCTATACTCTTTCCATTTTAAGATTATGTGTTGAATAATTTTTGAAAAATTGGAATAATAACCAATAATATGGAATAATAATTTTTTTAATAACCTAACCCTGCTTTAAACACCTCCACAACTTTATCCCTGACCTGTCTAGTATGTTCCTTGGGCTTCATGATGCTGTTTGTTCACCAATGTTCTCCAAGGGCTTCACAGAACAGCTGTATTTATCCTGAGATTAAATTATACACAGGCGGACTCTATTTACTAATTAGGTGACTTCTGAAGGCAAGTCGTTCCATCTCTCTGGATTTTAGTTAGGGGTATTAGAGTAAAGGAGGCCAAATACATATGCACGCCACACTTTTCAGATTTTTATTTATCACTTTCCTTCCACTTCACAATTATGTGCCACTTTGTGTTTGTCTATCACATAAAATGTGAACCAGGGTCCCATGTAGAGACTGTGAGTAGACGTGCTGATACTCTTCTGGATAACCAACACTGGTCACTGGAAAGACTTTAGAAGTGATTTGATTTACAGCATCTTCAGTGACAGTGATTCTTGGGCAAGATAGTTGACTGGTGTGAACTGTTAATGGTAGATAAAGAGCCCATTTATGTAGCCTTTTATGTCCCTAGATATCTGAAATATGCATAGACAATGATGAGCTGATGCCTTAGGTGCAACAGAAAAGTGTTTGCTGGGAGACATTTACTGGATGGGAGAGTTTAAATCAGATGATGTCCCAGCAATCCATGGTGAGGCTCCTTGGGTGCAATATTGGTCATGCTCTCAGGGTGGGAAGGAGAACATAGTCTCTCCCTTGTTAATTAATTGTGATTGTTTGTAAGCTCATGTAGCCAAAAGAGGGCAGATAGTGGGTTATAGATAGTGGATTCTGTTATGCTGCCTTTTACATAACATGTGCATATGTGGCATGTGTCAATGAAGCAAGCTTCCATTCTCATTAGTTTGTAGTTGTTCTGGAATTGGTAAATAAAATAATAATGTGGTAAATGAAAAGCCCAACATGATGTTCTTGAAAATGCCAGCTTACTGAAAAATGAGCTTGGAGAAGAAAAGGAACCGACATAATGTCCCTAAATTTAAAGAAGTTGCTATGGTGCTGATTTACAGCCCTTGTCTGGTCAGCATGTAAACGTGAGAAAAACAATAACCGTTAGTGTTATTGGAAAGGTTATTGTTTTTCTCACATTTACATGCTGACTGTGCCCTTACCAGACATACCAGACTGGTGCCCTTACATTACGTTTTTTTTGTCATTTATATACATACATTTTTATTTTTGTAAAGCTGGTCATTATTACACTGTCTATAAATTTAATTAAAACTTAAATAAATTTGTATTGAAATTGAATTAATAGAGGTCTTGTGTGGTTTTTCTGGTTAATTATATTAGCTGATTAGTGTGCACCTTACATACTTTGACATGTAATGGGAAAACATTTGCTGTATTGAGCACAGCTGAAAAAAATTTCTCATAACTTCCTATTACAGGGCTAATCACAAATTACCTCAAACTTAACCTGTTTCCTCCTCTTTTGAATGCACAGTTTCAGTGTCTATATGAAAGGCCTACTGCTAAACCCCACCTTGCACCCTGGGAACAGCTGGGTGAGCTAACCAGCAAGCAGGGGGTGGGTATCATCTTATATAAGGTCACATGAAGGAGAAATCTAAATAGTATGGAAATGGAAAAATGGAAAAAGGTCAAAAACAGGTGTGTGTCCATGTTTTTGTATATACAGTTATATATACAAATATATACGTCCCAGAAGTGTGCTTGTATATCAAAACACTTGTATATCAAAGTAAATTTCCCCATAAGAAATAATAGAATTTCAATGATTCAGTCCACAACCCAAAAATATTCATATAAAAAGGATTAATGCAAAATATAAAGTAAAAATAAAACAAATTACCCTGCACTTTACCCTTGAAAAGAATCGTACTGATTGAGACCAGAGAGATGGGAGGAGAAGGAGGGGGGCTACTGTGTAGGCCGGCTTTCATACACACATGCACACGCGCACACGCACACGCACACACACACACACACACATACACACACACACACACACACACACACGCTAGTTTGCCAACAGAAACTCTCATTCACACAATCACACATGCACGCACACACACACCAGTTTGCCAGCAGAAACTCTCACTCACACAAGCGCATGCACATACAGTATATACACCAGCTTGCTGACAGGAACTCTCACTCACACAAGCATGCACATACACACACACACACACACACACACACACACACACACACATACAAACACAAAATAAAAAATGCTTTATGCCCACATAAACATGGTCACAGTGTTATAGTAAACAGTATATGCGCACATATGAGTGACCCACACACACTGAGACCAAGCATGGGAGGCAATTACCCACAATACTACTCGTATTTAAGTTAAAAATCATAAAAAAATTTTTGCTTGTCTTGCAAAAAAATTGCAGACCAAGGTACACGCAATCTAAAGTATTACTGCTATATATGGGCAGTGGTGGCTCAAACAGTTAAATCTATGGGTTACTGTGTTACTAATTTTGAGCCCCAGCATCGCCAAGTTGCCACTGTTGAGTCTCTTAACTCTACAGTATCTGATAATCTAACTAACCTATCTGCCAATATTATAAAATGTGCAAAATGTAAAGGTGCCTGAATTACATACATACATCTTTGACGATGTCTTACAAAAAAGCTAAGAAGTGAGGAAGGAAAGAAGGGGAGGAAAGTATTGAGGGTAGCATCTGCTCGTCCATCTGGCAGAGGGCACTCGGCTGGCGAGTGCTGGAATCAACAGAGTGGCAGGGTGCATCAGCTATATATACTGTATATTGTCACAGCGTGAACTTGTGACAGGCCTCTTCGCTCACTCTGAAGGCTCCCACCAGAATCAGTGTCCCCTTCTACAGGTGTGTGAAGGGGTGGTGCTGCTAGATTCGGCACGACAGGCAAGGAATGATGCTATGGACTCCATGGACTTCAAATGTGAATAAACTGAATGCAGTGGTTTGATCAATGCATGGGAAAGAGTGGCCAAAGGACTGCGCGTGCTGCCACACAAGGACTCACGCCCAAGGCTGCACCAATGGATGGCTGAGCAGGACCGGCTGGCCGAAACAGCGAGTGGAGAGTAAAGCCGCATTAAAAGCCCACAGGAACCATTGCCCAGGAGAAACCACTCTGTTGTTCTAATGCCACCCACACAAACCAACCTGTAAATGTGGGTGGGATGCGAGTGGGGTGACACCCCGCACCCCAGGGACTTCAAAGGTGAGCATGCAATGCTGTCGTTGCACCAGCTTGAGCATGCTATGCTGTTATCACACCAGCCTCAGACCGAGACTGTAATACTTTACCACCTTTCACTTGTTTAAGCTCCTTTCATCTAAGTGCTGCCATTTCACTGTTTGAGCTCGTTGCATAAAGCTCACAGAGGTGTATGGACTGTTTAAGCATTAAAGCGGCATGCAAGACAGCTGATGCCATGCACCCCCACTGGGACTTCAAAGGTCGACACTGAATGGCACCGTTTGAGTGTTGGAAGAAGAAGAAAAAAGACCTTAACGTGCCGCCACAGCACATTTGAGCCAAGTGTTAGTCTCCGCGATCCAGCCATGAGAAAGGTAAAGGCTGTTGTCATCATCGCTAGGGCCCCCATTTCCATGCCGGGAAAGCCGCCCAGTTGTGGGTATTCAGACCCTTTGTTGGGGCACAACACTATTTTGGTCAGGTCTTTCCTGTTTCTTCATACTTAAATTGAGTGCAGAAATAAAATCTAGTGCACAGCATTTACATTTACAAGGGGTTGTGGTAGCATATGCAATAAGTTATTCTATTTAGGATTATGATGAAAATTTGATAAATGGAAAAGCTACTATAATAAGTTAAAATAAGTTCTGATAGAGCTAAAGTTAGGTGAATAGATGCATAGATTATGTAAACACTTGACTATTACACTACAGGCAATTTGGAAACTGCCAACTAGCCTACTCTGCATATCAGGACTTGCACGATTCACGATTTAAACCCTCATCCCTTGAGGTGCAAGACGACAGTATAACCAATATGCCTCCGTACCTGCCAATCATTTTAAACTATTTAATATTTAACAATTAATGTTTATTCATATTACGAAAATAATTTTATATTTTTACATTTTGTCATTTACATAATAATTTATGCTGAAGAAACACTGTTGATATTTGAACTTAAAAGCCAAAAGAATGCAACCCATACACACACACACACACACACACACACTTAAGTGCTCCCCCAGAAGCTCTGCCCCCAAACTCATGGTAAAAGTACTGTAGATGTGGAAGACTTTTTCATAGGTGATGCAAACCAAACATTGGATATATATATATACAGTACAGGCCAAAAGTTCGGACACACCTTCTCATCTATCTGTCAATGTG
>JAOVVA010000048.1:28658009-28676804 GCA_028565275.1 Leiocassis micropogon
GACGGCTGTCACGTAACTAGGGTTTATTATAATATTAATATCATATTTGATAATAATAAACCTATGAATTTATGTTCGAATATAATATTTGATAGCGATTATGTATGGGGGGCAATCCATGGCAGGGGGCATTTTAGCGCATAACACAGTTTTAAATTTTAAAACTGTTGTTTTCTTGAAATACTGTAAATTCTAAAAAAAAAAAAAAAAGAAAGAAAGAAAAAAATCAGTTTATAATTCAATCGCCGATACAAACGAAAAACTCGCGGAAACGGTTTGTGACTTTATCGTGACGTCACAGCAAGTCCCGCGTCCCGTGACGTCACAGTAAAGTGACGCTAAACATTCAATAAGTATTGAGGAGAGCTTCAGTGCGAACCGATCACTCTTGGTCTGAACTCCTGAAGTCCGTTACGGTAAGAGCTCACCTTCCACTGACGTTGTGCAACACTGCGGGCGATGGAGATGAGAAGCAAATCAAAACAAAATGCATAATCTGTAATTTCCTCGTTTCCACCAGTGATGTTAATAATAACAGTGTTGTGGCCTTTTTTTTAAAAAAAAACAAAATATTTTTGGTTATTATTGTGGAACAAAAAAAAGACCCGTACAATTTAGGCATCTTTATTTGCATCTTTAGAAAACGAGGACTGTATCTAATTTAAAAAGCATGTGGAAGTCATAGGCTTTAACTATGTTAGCTTGTTTTCTCTGTTAATGTCACGTTAGACTAGAATCAGTTACAGGAGCTAACATTATATAACCATCAGTGACATTGGTTGATTGATTGATGGATTAATTGATTGATTATTACCCCCAAAGTAAATTCATGAAGCGAACCAGACAGAAGTGTAAACCTTCAGCTTTAATTCAACGGGCTTACAAAATATTGCATTGACCATTTAGAAATGAGATATTTTGTACAAAGGCCCTCCATTTCACTGACTTAAAAGTATGTGGACAAGTAACCGATAAGGTTCCATGACCAGGTGCAGCTTGTTTCCTCAGTATTTCATGACAAATTAAGGACATAAAAGGTCTCAAAGTGATTCCAAGCATTAAATTTGCATTTGGTAGCTGATCATGGGAAATAGAAATATGCCATTCAAAGGCGTTCTGTGAAGGAGGCCATCATTAGGCGAAACAAACGAAAAGCCTATAAGAGAGATTTGTTAACAGTAGAAACTTCAGCGGTGCACAAATCAACTATTTGTTACATTCTTAAAAAGGAAGGAACGCAACGGTGATTTCAACAACAGCAAAAAATGCATGGACGACTAATATGATTATGATTACAGAATTCTTACCTTGGATATGAAAACCCCCTTTACATCACCTGACCCAGTCACGAACACTCTGGATGAGGTAGCTGTATTGATGTCTACAATCAAGAGACACTTTAATGAAAATAAATACAGATGGTGTACCTGAAGATGCAAACAACTGGTAACGCTCAAGAACAGAAATTTTGAAAAATGGTTTACAAACTTCAAGCAGTCTGCAAAGGACTTGGATCCATTTATTAAGAAGTATTCCTTAAGCTTCCACTTATGCTAGTTTGTTCAGATGTTAATGTTTTGTTAAATCCTCTAAGTGCTCAGATATAATCAGGCATCTAGCTGGCAATCCAACCCTGTAAATAACAACCACAGAAGTTGGTGATGTACAACTATTAAATAAATAATTAGTTAATTAATAATCATCACTGTCCAAATATTTATGGGCCAAAATATATATTTCTGAATCTACAGATGTATTAATCATGCAGTTTACATTTGCATTTATATATACACAAACCTGTATATGCAGTCATGTCTTTCTTATAGTTTACTAAAAATACAGTTTTAATATTCGTTTATCAAATGTTTGTTTATTTTACAGTAAAAGAAACACCTTCATGGATACAGAAGATCCTTCTCTTTTAGTTTATACAGAATTGAAGTCTATCACCACTCGAGATTTTCCACCATATCAGGTATTATAAGCCCTGCAGTGAGCATGTGCAGTTACACAGTGATTGCAATTTGACAAGCTTCAGCAATCTGCACCATGCCATTGGCATGACTTTTATTAAGTAGACAAAAGTGTTGAATAAAAATGGCATAACGTTATCCGACTGGTTTTGAATGTGGGTTTTGGCAGGTAGCTGCTCTCTCCTCAGTACAGTGACCATACTGACATACTTTCACCCATGCTGCAGCCAACAGTTAGTGTAATTATTGGTTATTATAACACCTGGGATGCCGCGTGATACATATAGTTAAATGTCCCTGTGGTTTTTATAAAAAACAAAAAACAATGAAGAATATAGACATATTTGGCGTTTATATTTTTATGCATTAATAATATGTTTTTAAATATTTTTTATTTTGGCAGATCTGGTCTTCTATAGTTTTGCACTAGTCTTGGATTTTTACTGACATAGCGCGCATATTTTCTAAATGAAACCAATTATTTATATAGGAATCCCCTCGAGCAATCTCTTCTCAGTACACATTTCTGTGTACTGGTAGATTTTATAGATGCCTTATCATGTGAGAATATTGTGTCTATTGTGATTCCATTACAAGACTGCTTTTTCAAAAATGATAAAACATTGAATGTCTTTTTAGGAAGCATCAATGGCCTATAAAAATGAGACGTATACAGAAGATATCTTCGTTCCAGGCAGCTTCAACGGGTAACAGATTTGAACAGAATAGTTTGCTTTTTATTTTGTTTATAACTATACTGTCAAAAATCATATCAGACAAATTTTTGTGTGTTTCTAGGGAAAACCTGCATAAGCGTTATCCATCTCCACCGATGTCTATAATGATTGCAGAAATGTTGTCAGTTAAAAATACAGCTTGGCATTGTGTTCAAGCACCCGCCGTCTACAGCTCCAACAGAGGCCAGGAATGTAAGACTATATTTGAAAAATCCAGTAAAAAAATTTTAGGGCTAGTTTCAGTATTAATTATTACTAAAATAAGTTTTTTCACAATATCAGTTGATTAATAGTAATGCTACATTACTGTGGTTTAAATGATTATTTTGCAGTATGTGAAAGGTAAATTGACAGCATTTAATATGTTGTCATGTATTTGTAATTAATCAGTGAATATGCAGTAAACTGACATGGGTAGATGTACAGTATGTAATGACTATCACAGTGAGTAAATGGATGCACTAGTACATCTTTAAAAAAAAAAAGGGTCTTTAGTCTATCTAATAGGATGGCAAAAAAAAAATCTCACTCAATCAATTAAAAAACACATTGTAGGTTTATTGTAATGGGAGTACCCCTGTTTTCTTGTTGTCGTTGTCCCTGCTCAAACACAGCTGATCAAACCAGTCACATACTGTAATTAACCTTCCCTTCCTGAAGCAACATGCGTGTGGTAAAGCCGGTACAGCATGACCGTGGTTGGGAATCACTGGTGTAAATTATTTTATAAACAATCAAGTTATTTAAAAAAAAAAATTGCTCTAAATTCACTTTTATGATTTGTGCTGTTTTGTACACCTTCTCTTTTTCCAGTTAAATTTTTACATCAATATCCATTCCTTTGCTGTTTATAAAAAAAATACAGGGTTCAAATAATTCAGTCTTATCATTGGCACATTAGGTCATATATTCAGGTACAGAATAAGTGGAAAATAGTTTGAACAAATATAGGACATGCACTTGACTGTGGTTCTGTTTGTTTGTGTGTGGGTTACTTTAGCTGCTACTGGAGACTCGTCAGCACTTCAGACCTGTTCTCCCACTGTCAGCCTGCAGCATGGTGTAGCGATGGAGAGCTCATCAAGCCCTCCGCACAGCTCTCAGAAACGTCCTGAGGAGGCCGCGCGCAAGAGGGAGCTCCGTATGAAAAAGAACAGGTAGCATACTCTACTTCTGTACCTAGCACACTACACACTACATATCGCTACTGGTTTTATGGTAGTGCATGTTGCCCTATTGCACAAAAACTATGAGGCCCATTTTTCTGTAGTCATTGTGTAGGAACATATAGTGTAGGAACTGTGCAGTGTTCAACGCACAGTTCCTACACACTGTCTCTCCTTTAGTTGCTTACACACTGACCAATGAGGCAGATGAACTATAACAGAAGAAGATCTCATTAGTTTCTTATCCTGTCAGCCAACAACTGGGATCTGAGGCTTCAATGTGCACAGGCTCAACAAAACTGGACAGTTAACTGGAAAAACTGCACTTGACATCAGAACAGTATATTACATACCAACGACTAGACCACTGTCAGATTCACTACGATCACAACTTTTTAATGTTTGATGGGAATGTTAACTGAAGGCCTTGACCTGTACATACATAAGTTTATGCACTCTGCTGCTACCACATAATCAGCTTATTCTTTTTAAGTGAACAGAACTTCTTGGAAACCTGTGGGGGGCTCTGTACTGCTTCAGTGAATCACTTTTAAGAAAGTAGCTTGAATGTAATACTTTAGTTGCAATTTTAAAATGAAGAATATTTTTATATCTAGTAATTGGTATATTGTTGTTATCCCAGAGAAACTATTCTGTTAATTTAATAAGGAATAATGTGATTGGTGGGTTTGGAGGAACATTGCCTGTTCAGTCAGGAACCAGACAGTTTGCTTCAGTCTAAATTAAAATTAAGCTCCTGAAAACTTCTCTTTTTTTTCCTTGACTGAAGTGGCTCTTAAAGTGAAGTTAAATGTGATTATGCACATTGAAGGGTCTCCGTTATTGCTTTCAGGGAAGCTGCACGGGAGTTCAGGCGGAAGAAGAAAGAGTGGATAAGATTGATGGAGAATCGTGTCGCTGTGCTAGAAAATCAAAACAAGAATCTACTCGAAGAAATCACAGCCTTGAAAGCAGCTAAGTGTATTAGAAGTGCTGTGTAATGCAGGAGGATGAACTATTTCAGTGTTTTGTAACTTTGATGCTTCAAAGTCTGCCTACACTATAGCTTTGTAAAGTCCATCCTATGGTGTTGGCATGACATCCAAAGCACAATGTCCTACTTCAGACAAACTATCACAGGTGTTACGTGACGCATGCCTATAGTCCATTACTGCTGTTGTAACTGCAGTGTATGAGACACAGCGTGTAAATTCATTCTTGGTTTCAACGTTCATCAAAACTTTATTCAACATACTTCATTTTACAAAACTTGATGAACTTTACCTAAGAATAATGGACAAAATTTTGTATAATATTTCCATATATATCCATATAAATACCCATAAATATCCTTTTTAAATGAGCAATCCCACTGTTTTTAACATCAAGCAGTCCCAGCGCAAAGTATATACAGTTGTGTGTTGTATGTTTTTTCTTTCCTTTAACAAAGTCCCAAGAGCCTCTGGATTTTTTTTTTTTTGCCATGTCCGTCCTTAACAAAGTCTCAAAGAATATTTCAGGGGCTCCATCGACCTTCCTGAAAATCTGCAAATCATATTTTTGTTATAACATAGTTTGTTTAAAAAACCTTGAAAGGAACAAGTCTTTGGAACACTTCGACACTGGTCCACAAAGTGTGACTGAGAGGCCAGAACTGGAAAAATAAATGTTTGTGATTATATATACTGTATAACAAAAATTCCATAGAATTCATATCAATGTGAAAATTAGAAAAATACAAAAATGTTGAAATTATTCATGATCAAAATTATAACACAATAAATTTACTTTGCAAGTTCATAGATGTACTCATTTATTAGATTATAAACTAATTACTGTGCTGTTATTGACCAGAGACTAAAAACCGCACACAGGGTGAGGCCAAGTTACAACTGCAGACAGGATTTTTCAGAATATTTCTTGTCTGTGTATTTGAATGCTAACTGAATGAAAGAACAAAACTGTAGTAAAACAATAGAGTGCAAACCGTATCTAAATATCCTTCAGACTTTTACTATTGTCAGGACCTTACGAGCAGTTGAAGCCTTTAATAGATACATCTGGTCTTCCTCTGGTGCATATAGGATATATACACTGGTCAGCCATAATTTTTAAAAGATTATCATCAAAACCAGTAAGCATACCTTATATATGCAAATCAAATTCATTGATTTGTACTGTCTACACAGTCTCTCACTAATCAGCACTGTAACGCCTTCCCACAGGCCCCCTATGTGGACCTGCATAAAGATCCCTCCCACAATATCAACTGTTCAAAGGAAATTACTGCATATTTTTCATGCCTTCAGCAAACTTTTGTAAAACAGTGCTGAAGGCATGAAAAATATGCAGTAATTTAAATGCAGTAAAATATTGTGGGGGACCTGTGCGAAGACAGTACTGTGTAGATAGTAGACAGGCTGTGTAGACAATACAAATCAATTAATTTGGGGAACAAGGAGACCATAATTGTAAAAAAAAATAATAATTAAGTCACTTGTCAAAACTAAATATTGTACATTTGTACATTGTACAACATTGTAACAAACAAACAAACATTCATGGATTTTGTCCATGTTACTGTTAGCAACCAATAGAGGGAGGCATTGTTTTTGATTGTTATTGTATTGTTAATTATTATGGATTCGCAAATACCCATTTGGGTTGTAAAATTAGATATTATTCACCACTTGAAACCAACAAGTGTAAATTCTGGGTTCAAAATTTCTTTTTATATTGTTCCAAAAATGTGTCCTGTAAACCATTTTTCACGAATTGTATGTAAGGACCCTTGTGCTGAGGCAACTTACAGTACTGATGGGGAAATATCAGGTGTGTTATAGTCAGGGGACACCAGCTGCCTACATTTAAACTAAAGCCTTTGGTTTAAAAATAATTAAATAAATAAACGCATATGTGTCACTGGCAAAGAGTTTAAATAAATCATATTTGTAAATTCCCTTTAAAATGACCAGTTTACCAAACTTGACGCACATTACAGAACTTTGACTTGATATTATTGCCAAAATCTCTGTACAGTCGTCATGAAAGCTCTATACATGCACTATATGGCCAAAGTATGTGTGCACCTTGCCATCATACTCCTATGTTCCCAAACTGTTGATAGGCCAGAATATCATTTTATGATGTAACATTAAAAAAAAACTATGCTTAGCTAAAACTATAATGCCCCAACATGTTCCAGTTCCAGTATACAATGAGTGGCAAGATGATATGATGCCCATCCAGAGGCTAACCATTGAATGACCTTCTCTGGAAAGATGGATCTTTAGAGACGAGCTGGTCCAACCCATCTCCTGTGATGAAAGAAGTTGCGTACAGGACTTTATTCTTTGGCACAGCAGTATAGTAGGACCTTTCTTTTCCTGTGCACTCTCACTCTATGCACCGTGTTTTGGCTGGAGATCCAACATACCTAAATCAGGCATTATAAGAAGTACTGTGCCATGACGTGATTAGGCTGCACCACTCATGTAAAGGTCATGCTAACTAAGCCAACAAGGAAAAGGAGGTGAGACAGATGACAGACATCATGATCATGAACTATGCTGACTTGTTAATGCTAAAGAAAGCAAGGCTTTGAAAAAAAATCTTTTCAAAGAGAGATTCCTGACCTGGCATAAAAAAAAAAAAATCCTCAAAGAGATTTTTTTTTAATTAGCTGAGTGCTGTTCACACATATGACATGAATTGGACCCCTCGGTCTGACACACTGTCTTCAAGGAGTTCATGATATTGAAAATTACGAAATTGGGTGGATAAGTAATTAATAGTAAGTGAATAAAATTATGTGCATTTACCTGTGGATCCATCAAAAATTTTATTTATGCTAAAAAGGCTTGTCTAAGTTGATTTTGGTTGCTGTTATAATTTCTATCAGTGGCACTGACTTTCAAATTGAACTTTGCACTGGGAAGTTGTTGAGCATGAGCTATAAGCTATATACAATAAATAGCCTTTGTATGAACACTACTTTTGTATGCAGACCATGCTGGAGGATAATTTATGGTAAGTAATTCTAGGTAGATAAAGCAGTCAGAAGGAACGATGCTTTTAACTAATGCAAACACTGAGTGACAAACCTTTATCGTGATTAAATGTACTCTGGTGAGTGCAGCCTCTACTGGCAATTAGGGGAAATTTACTGAGCTGTTTTCACAATTACACAACATATGCATGTAAAACCTGAACTGTAAAGAATAAGACGAATAAGCTTATGTTTGTCTTCATCACTGCCTTAGATCAGAGCCCAATGTAGACACAGTACAGTAAATAGTCCTGCTGGTACTCTTTCGGATAACCAACACTGGTCACTGAAAAGACTTTAGAAGTGATTTGATTTACAACATACTTTGTGACTGAGTGTGACAGTGATAAAGGACATTCTCTTGGAGGAGATAGTTGGCCAGTTTAAAATGTTAGAGATCCAGTGATGAATGGTGGATGAAGAGCCCACTTATGTAGCATTTTATGACCCTAGATATCTGACATATGCAGACACAGTGATGAGCTGGACAGCCTGTAGTGCTGTTCAGGCTTCTTGGGTGCAAAATTGGCCATGCTGTCAGGGTGGGAAGGAGAACGTAGTCTCTACCCTGTTAATCAATTAGTTTATAGTTGTTCTGTGACTGATAAATGAAATAATAATGTATTAGATGACAAGCCCAAAATTGTGTTCTTGCAAATGCCAGCTCACTGACAAAAATGACATTGGAGAAGAGGAAGAACCCACATAATGTACCTTAACAAGTTGCTGTGGTGCCAAATTTTGGTTTATAGTCCAATAACACTAACTGTAAAGGGAAATCTCTCAATGCAAAGTATAGTTTTACAATTTATTCTGCAAATAAACAACAGTCTACTGTAGTTATAAGGACTGTTGGAATTTTTTTTTTTGATGGGCCAGTGAGTGTCATAGCCTAAGTAGTTTCACTGGGTTGGAACCACCTATATGTACTATGTTACTGGATTTGGGTTCAGGCTCAAGGAAAATAGTGAATTATTGAAAATTATGATACTGGGCAAGAGATGAAGATCACCAATTCCTAGAATATTAACTACAGATGGTGGATACATAAGTTTGAAAACTGTTTGTAAGTCCACATAGTGTATTATCGAGTGGATAACTTGTGCACATCAGGAAGGTGTGTGCACCATGATGACCTATGATGACCTATTTTCAGATGCAAAATGCTAAGAGAAAAAAAGTCGCAGTTTCCAGTTTTTTGTCAGATCGTTTCAAGGACAAGCTGTTATACTTTATACCTTTGTCCTTCATTTTTTTTTTCAAATTTATATATATATAAATACAATGTCCATTTTTAAAAGTGCTATACAAATTAAATTGTATTGAATTTTCCTCGCAGGTTTCCTCCCACAGTACAAGGATATGCAGATTAGGCTAATTGGCATGTTGACCGGAGGTTATACCACGGTTGTAAAAATGGGATTAAATACAATAGGCATCAATGGGCACCATTGGCCTCCACAGTCCCTAGTTGGACTACAAAGGTTCCTAGATGGATGGATGGAAGTCAAGTGTAATCACTTTTGAATTTTATTTTATTTGGGTCTATGTCATTATATACAGTCAATAGAAAAAGTATTTAGTCCCCTTTACTTTTTGCACATTTTATGATATTGTGGGTTGATATTCAATGGATATGATTGCTATTTTACAGAGTAATCGGCACTTAAATGCCCATAATGATGAAGTAAATCATTTTTGGAGATTTATGAACATATATTAAAAAGGTACTACTGAAATTTCTTGTTTACAAAGGCATTCAGACTCTTTAGTGTGGCACAACAATATTTTGGTCAGGTGTATCCTGTTTCTTCACAATTGAGTTGCATCTAGGAAACAAATCTAATGCACAGCATTCATAGTCACAAAGGGTTGTTGTAGCCTATGCAGTAAATTATTTTATTAAGGATTATGTTGAAAGTTAAATTATTAAAAAGCAACTATAATAAGTTAGAATAAGTTCTGATTGAGCTTAAGGTAGTTGTATAGATAATAATATATAAAAAAAAGCACTTGACCATTACACACATGTGGGTCTTCCTTAAACTGTTGCCAGAAAGTTGTACACAATTGTGTACCATGTTTTTGCATGATATACCATTATAATTTCTTTTAACTGGAATTGAGGGGCCCAACCCTGTTTCAGCATGACAATTCCTCAGTACACAAAGCAATCTGAAAAAGGCTGAGAGGGAATATGGATTATCTAGTGGATAACTTGTGTACTTCAGGAAGGTGTGCACACCATGATGACCCATTTTCAGAGGCAAACTGCTAAGAGAAAAAAAGTCACCCTTTCCCAATAGGCAATGTTTTTCAGATTGTTTCAAATTGGGACAAGCTGATACATTCATGAAGATACATTCATGAAGACATGGTTACATTCATGAAGACATGGTTTGCCATGAAGAACTCTGGCCTGCTCTGACCCGTGACTTTAGACCTGACTTTAACCACATTTACTGAATTTGAACTGTGACTGCGCCCTACACCTGTTCACCTGACATCAGCGCCTGACCTCATTATTGCTCTTGTGTTGGAATTGATAAATCCCCACAGCAGTGAAAAGCCTTCCCAGAAGCAGGTTATTATAATAGCAAATGAAATCCCCAGCAAGCACAATGGCTATGGCTGTGACCATCACGTGTCCTCAAACTACTTTTGGTCATATAGTGTAGCTTATACAGTATGTAGATATATGTACTGCATATAAGCCAGTGACACACGTACACGGGCTCAGTAGCACCGCCCCTCTACCCCGCATCACACGCACGCGCGCTACTACACGCTCACGCGCGCTTCATTCGCACTCTGCGTTGGCTCGAGCTCAGGTTGGACACACCGGTAATGGGATCTCTGGCGAGGAAAATCTTCCAATATTTCCGCGTTTATGCCCTCCAGAGGCTTCTTTTTATTTTGCGGGAATAATTCCGGGTAGGACATTCAATTACTCGGATGCACAGTGAGGGATAGGAGATGTGCTGAAATGTAAAAAAAAAAAAAAGAAAAAAAAAGAAAAAAAGAAATTGCTGTAGAAAAGAAAACGAATGGGATAAAAACTCCAATCAGGACTATGTAAAAATTATTTATCTGGACAAATTCCCCTAAGGTCAAATTATTAAGATATTTCCTTAAAAACCGCAATTATAATTAAAGAATTTGAGCAATTTCAAGAACACATAGCGTTAGAAAGAAACAAGCAGGTTGAAAGGAAAGATTCCTGAAAGTTGCTGTGCGCCTTTGTGTATGGAGAGAGGCATTGTGTATGAAGCTTTTCATCATGGCTAAGTGGTTTAAAGATTTCCCAACTCTGAAAACGGGCTCGGACCGACTTCGGTCGGCGTCTGAATCCGGAGCGCAGACTCGCCCCAGAGGCGCGCTGAGCGGAGGAACCGGAGCCAAAGCGA
Organism: Leiocassis micropogon; assembly: GCA_028565275.1. Lineage (NCBI taxonomy): Eukaryota > Metazoa > Chordata > Actinopteri > Siluriformes > Bagridae > Leiocassis > Leiocassis micropogon. Next base: position 28,669,341 of record JAOVVA010000048.1, read on the forward strand.
GTCCGCGGAAAAACTCGGAGAGCGCAGGCGGCGTGGGGTCACTGCTTTCCGGGAGGAACCGCAAAAACTCGGCCGTCGAGCTGGGCCGAAACCACACGAGTCCGGGCTCGGGCAAGGATGCCAAGATATGGGAGATCCTCATACCTGGCAAAAACAAGAAGAACGTCAAGATGGAGGGCTTCGAGGACCACCGGACACTGAGGACGAGCGCCATCGCGGACGCGTACATGAGCCGCATGATCAAAGTGGAGAAACAGGACAAGTGGCAGGAGAAGAAATACAGCAGCAGCAGCAGCAGCACTGCGGCTGAAGTCACCGGGAGCGAGCCGGACCGCGGGAAAACACCTGTTAAAACCGAAACGGTGGGCAAACTGGCCTTTTATTTATCTTTATAGGCTTTTGCATTTTTATATACATAGATGTATGCTAAATTAACACACAGTAACAAGACATTAAAGAGATTATTACCTTGCAGCACTCCAGGTGTTAACCAGTACACTAATACATCTCCAGGAATTAACTCATTATATTAATCTATTCGTTTATAAAACACATTAATAAGGGAGTTTGTGTGCTGTGTGTTAACCCACAAAATAATTCATCACTATAGGAGAAAATGTATACTTTTATCTGTAATAACTCTGCTAGTGTTCAGAGGTATAGGTGCTAATTGTGTGTTTTTGTTTGTTTGTTTGTTTGTTTTATTGTGCAGCCTAGGAGCAACAAAAAAAAAATCTTTATTCTACATCTTGGGGAAAAAAAGCACTCTTTTTGTATTTTTTTCTGTTTATATTTGTAAATAGCTCCCAGTTGTCTCATGCACAGCTTCTGAACATGTAACTGTATATACAGTAGTTTGCCTTTTTACTGTCTCAAGTCATTGACATGCTCTGACTCATGTTTCTCTCTGCTAACATCTGTGGGAACCAAAGAAAATTATTTTGTTATGAAAGGCAAGATTGATATCTCTCTTCCAGCTCCCTTTGTTTTTAACCAACCTTCCCCCCATTACTTCTCTCTCTCTCTCTCTCTCTCTCTCTCTCTCTCTCTTTCCTATACTCTATTCTGTGTGCTTCCATTATGATCAGCCCAACCAGAGTAGCAGGAGAGCAAGCACAATGAGCACAAACCTTTTCTTACCACTCTTCCTGTCTCTATTCAGTCATCCGCCACACACACACACACACACGCACACACACACACACACACAGAAAGAATAGAATGCTCACACAATACAAAGTGTCTTTTCTTTCCATCCCCAGTGAAGGTAGCGTTTGAAGAATTATGTCACTTGACACACATGCTCTAACCTCTCCCATAGATGGACTGGCCCTCCGGCTACTCTTTGAACATAATACCAGAGAAATGAGACTTTCATGAAGTCGGGATAAAAAAGTCCCGGGGCGTTGGTGATGTGCGTATCTATGGACAGGGGGTGTGGTGCTGAATTGGACAAAAGAAAAGACAATGTCTTTAATTTAAAAGATGGTTTAAAAAGTGTTTTTATTAGGTGTCCACTTACTGCAATTGCTGTGGTGTGTATTTCACAACAGTAAGCCCAGCTGTTTTTCTGTCTATAAGGTTTCAATATTTCTGACTGAGTAAATACACTTTGTTAAAAGGCTTTTAAAATAACATGCAAGTAAATTTAAAAGGCAGGAAAAAAATACACTCAGTAAATCATTTTTAAATTCATTCAATTAAAAATGTGAACTAGACATTTATAGTGCCAGTTAGTTTTTTAAATAGAGAAAAATAAATCCAAAGATTCCAGACATTTTTTCAATAGTTCTACTTTTACTAAAAGTCATAAATTAATGTGAAAACATGAACACATGGTTAACTAACATTGCAAACCCAACTAACTAATATAAGGATCTTTCTTTCTATCTAAATAGCTGATTATCTTGGAAGACTATGCTGACCCTTTTGATGCTGAGAAAACGAAAGAGCAGAGGGATGCTGAAAGAGAAGGAGAGAATGATGGATATATGGAGCCCTATGATGCCCAACTTATAATCACAGGTTCTTTCTCTTTTATTTTTATTTACATTGCTTCTTTTTTTGCTATATTTATGCATTCTAACCATCCTACTTGAATCCCCTTCAATCTTTGTAACTTCTTGATGACTGAAAAACTGCAGGCAGACTTTCAGGGATTTTAAAATCACGGCACCCTCTTTTAATCGCCGATCTCCTCTCTCGGGTGGTTGCTACAGTGATGGTGTTGTGCAGGGACAATGGGTGCAGTTTCCTCTTTCTGCTTCCCGTTTCCTGTCCGTGTTTCCTTTGCCCCATTCTCTGGGCAGGAAGTTGACCCCTGCTGTCCCTCCAGTGTGCTTGACTGTGTGAGAAAGCCCCCCCTCTTCTCCCAACAGTGACTTCCTAGAACTCAGGAAGTGGGTCTGCTAAACGAGCCAATCATAAGCCAGGACCGTCCTTCCCCTGGTACTGCCATTGTTTTCTCACACAATAGGCCAGACACAAAGTGACAGCGGACTAACATAGCTTGAAAGATGGAGCACTGTGTATTTGTTACTGTTCCCCCATTAAAGCCACAATACGTGATTTGGTGATGTTTGGGAACTCTTAGACTAACCTTCAAAAATAAGTATATGAATGTATGCTATATTCCAATCCATGTACAGCAGGGCTGTTCAAATCAGGTTCTTTTTTTGCTCAACACAGCCAGCTAATAGCCAGGTTCTGTTGGTGTATTTAAGTGTTGATGAGTTACAAACTGGCCCTCCAGGACTGGATTTGAACAGTTCTCCCCTACAGTATCACTTACATGTACATGTACATTCAATTTTTATTTTATTTGTATAGCGCTTTTAACAATTGTCATTGTCGCAAAGCAGCTTTACACAATCAAAAGAATCATACACATCTGTACATGTACATCTGATTCTCATGGTTCTACTCTATCTCTGTTGGAGTTTGTATAATTGTACAAACTGTTTAGTTAAAGTGTGTGAAAGGTCAGTGTTTGTTCCCACAGAGATTCGTCATCGTGGGTCCAAGGACCTTCTGAAGGTATGTGTGGTGTTGAATGGAGGAGAAGGAGAAGGGTCTGGATCCACACAGATCTACGATGTGCCATATGAGGAGGTTCTGGAGGGCATCCCCCTGACCCGGCCCGAGTCTGACCCCCGACCACCTGCAGAGTACGAACTCCCCTGGGAGTGGAAGAAGGAGGAGATCGTTCGAGCACTGTCAGGTATGTATAGCAGTTCTGTGCTTTTCCTTTTGAAAAACATGGTTAACAACATGATTAAGAAAAATGAAACAAAAAGGAACAAAAGTTCCAGAAATGATTATAAAACAAATATATATTTTTTGTTTTGTCATAAGACCTCCATTAGTAAGATTCCTTCAGGAACAACCCTGCTGCACACGGGTATATGGTTGTGTGTGTGTGTGGGGGGGGGGGGGGGGGGGGGGGGGGGGGGGGGGGCTATCACAGGGTGCCAATCCAACGCAGGGCACACACACACACACACACACACACACACACACATACACACACTATGGGTTATTTGGGAGTGCCAAGTAACCTAATCTGCATGTCTTTGCACTGTGGGTGGAAACCAGATCACCCGATGGAAACCCACCAAGTACAAGAAGACCCGACCCCAAACACAGACCCGAGTGGGGGAATCAAACCCTCAACCCTGGCTAAGCCATAGTGCTAACCAGTATATTACCATGCCTTCCTTTTCTACATAGGTTTCCTTAAAGTAGTATTGGAAATGCTACATTGGCTCTCAGTGTTGTGTGTGTGCTAGACTGGTGTCCTGTTTATGATGTATTCCAGCCTTCTACCCAGTGTTCCTGGGATAAACTCTGATCCAGAGTTATAGTGACCAGATACTTATAAAATAAGTATTTACAACCAATTTTACAACTGGAGGTTTTATTTTAATTAAAATAATCAATTTTAATTAAAAAAAATATATTTTACAACACATTTACAATTGCATTGCTAATCAAAAGTGTCATCAGGTCAACAGCCGAGCAGTGAACAAAACCATACGGAAGAAATAAGGCATTTCTTAATGTAGATGTTATGGATTTAAATTCTTATTCTTTTTAGGTGATGAAAGATTTTTTCCATGAATTGTTTAAGGTGTTTAGATCACTGTATAAGATAGAATCTGTTAACACTGTCGAATGGTATTATAAAATCTACATGACTACCTTGTTTGCCCTTTGACAACATGCCATGGAATGAACTATCTCATTTCTCCAATGCACCTTCCATTATCAGCTCAGTTTGACTGTGTGGAGAGGGTGTGTAAAGAGGATGCTGTGCCTACCGGTTTTAAACAGCAGACTCTGCGCTCTGTGAAGAGCTGGACACCCAAATCTCTGCGCCTATCCCCTCCCTCTTCCCCGAAAGCCAGCCCGGATTCGGAGAGCCCTAAAGTGGACCCCACTGTGCCCCTTGAGTTACAGAGGTACGTGTATGGGACAGCGCAGCATGCAACTAACAGGCTTTTACAGTTTATGATGTACTGACTGAGACTGACAGTCAGTACTGACAGTATATGATGTTCTATCCTTGTTATTATTTTATGGTTTTAGGATCCAGTGCACTTAAACACTTTAAATTTCCATTAGTAAATTGTCCATAAGAACATCATATACTGTATGTTGGCAGTATGATTTTTCTTTGTAAAATAACTATTGCAGCAGTTGGAATGAACTGAGTTCATAAAATTGACTCATTGATTATTACTTGTGTAATAATAATAATAAGCTAGCTAATAATAATAATAATAATAATAAGCTAATAATAATAAGCATCATCACTCTAATAAATGAATAATTTTAAAATGATTTGGAAGTAGCTCTAATACTTAAAATAGTCTTTGTCTACGTCATTGTGATTTATTTATTAGTAGCAGGCTTACCTTAACTTCTGAACGAAATTGGTTACATATCAGTTATTGGATAGCAATTTGAATCAAAACCAAACTGTATCATACTGTAGCAGATTTTGTGGGATTCCCTCAAGAATTTAAATTGTATGGAATTTTGTGGAAACTTCAAGTATACTCACCTAAAATCCAATGATGGTGTTATTTTGTTGAAAAACGCACCTATTACAAAAAAATTCATTCAGCTAGTAGACTGTGTCTTTGTATATTTTGTATATAGACCAGTATATTTCCTCCATCATCATACTGGTAATCAGTGAAGATTTTGAAAAGTTTATTTGTGGCAAATCCACCACAGTCAACTTCAGCATGCCTATTGTTTGAGAGAAATAATTAATCTGGATGGTTTGCAAGTAAAGCAACAATCAGAGTTAAACCTTGAAAATACTATTTTCATACAGTAAGGTTGTTTGCTTAATGTATTTTCATGTCATGTCTCTTCTCATTCCTGTATGGTAGGGAAGATCAATTTGGGTTTAGTTATGTAATTCTCTCTCTCTCTCTCTCTCTCTCTCTCTTTCTAGCTGGTATCATGGCAGCGTAAGTCGTCAAGAGGCAGAGGCTCAGCTGCAGAACTGTAAAGAAGCCAGCTTCCTGGTGCGTGACAGTGAATCAGCCACCAGCAAATACTCCATTGCCCTCAAGTAAGGATTTATACACATACTGTACATACATACACACACACACACACACACACACACACACACACACAATTTTGGCATAAATATAATCAACATAAAACATAAAATAAAATCTTGGTATAGATCCTACAAGTCAGTACAACTATACTGGAGAGATAAACACCATTCTTCTCAAATGGTGTTTTCATCATGTTGCTAGAGCTTTGTTATAATCATCCATAGGTGTTGAATTGGGTTGTGATTTGGTGACTGTGATGACAGTGGAATATAATTTACAGCATTTCCATCATCTTTAAATTGACCCTGTGGATAAAGAGACTTTCATCAATGTTTCATCATAAGATAATTATGATCAATCAGAAGAAATTTGTATTGATTTGAAATAATGATTCTGACTAACATGCTAATGTAGGAGATATAAAATCTGCCTGCTTCGTCTCTCACTCTCTATTTCTTTTTCTCTCTTTCTCCTTCTGCATCTGTATCTGCAGGACCAGCCAGGGTTGTGTGCACATTATAGTAGCCCAGACCAAAGAGTGTGGTTACACACTTGACCAGAGCAGCTGTGTGTTTCCCAGCATCCCAGAGGTGGTGCATCACTACTGCACCCAGCGTCTGCCTTTCACTGGAGCTGAGCACATGACGCTGCAGCACCCTGTTCCACGTACACACTGATCCTCTCTCAACACAAACACACATCTCCGGACAGCCAAACACATCATCTGTCTACATCTTCCTGCAGACACACACTTCAATGCTGGAGACATAACTAATAATGACCTCACATAAATATGCCCCAGTGGCCCACTGCATGGAATCCTCTATCGACATCCTTACCAAATACTCATTCTTCCTCCCTGTATACTTTTTTTTTTTTTTTTGAATGAGCGTGTTGCAGTATATTGTAGAGTGTCCCTGATTTTATTTTCCCCAATTAAGCCAAAGCCATTAGTCATGTACTAACCTTTAACGACCCGAAAGGGGAAATAATTCTTCACAAGTCCTAAAGTTTTGACACAGCATGGTAGTTTATTTAGTTTCTAATTTGTTTGTGAATATGTTTCCTTCACACCCTGTTTGTCCCCTTTCTCTTGTGCCTTCTGGAGTCTTGAATGTGCTGGGCTTCTAATCATCATCATCATCATCATCATCATCATCATCACTCTAATAAATGTGCCTCTGTTCTAATAAAACTCTGGAGGATAAAGAGACACTAATGACACGTCTGAGGTGCTCATTAGCTCCCCCTGATGACTGTAATTACACATTGCAACTGGTCTTTTCTAATGACCTGTCCATAAAATAAGTCTTCAGATCCGTTGGTACATCAGTCAGTCAATGAATTCATCAATTCATCTGTTTGCCCTTTGTCTGTTATTTGCTTTTATTTGATTTCTGTGCATATATCAGAGCCAAATTTAATTTGTGTTGCTCATTTGTTATATTTTGTTGTTGTTTTTTATGACTCATGATAAAAAAATATCTTTAAGTGATGACCTCTCCAAGACAATCAAGGTGGCTGACGTAAGCTGTTTCATCAGTGAATTATGTGTCTCTAGTGACTTGCCCACTTTTTGTATGACCTTGAAAAAGCTTTCTGTTGATTGGGATTAATTCTATTTTATGATGTATGCACTCGAGGTTGATAAGTGGTAAAGGATCTGTGGCTGCTACTGGTGAGTGCACTGCTCTGAATGATTTCATACAGTATACAATTGATATGCAGTTTTTCTCTTGATTTTTAAACATTATTTTGAAACTTGGAAATAAAAAGTGCCCATATACAGTAAATGATGTTGCAATTTCAATTCAATTCAATTCAATTTTATTTGTATAGCGCTTTTAGCAATTGTCATTGCTGCAAAGCAGCTTTACACAAT
>JAOVVA010000048.1:28699789-28718761 GCA_028565275.1 Leiocassis micropogon
CCAAAATTTGGTAAAAGTATGATGTTAGTATACTTTTTATATATTAACTGATGGTACAATTTTTTGTTAGTATATTTACAATGTACTATCGAGGATTTCAATATATTTGTAATACACTAAAGTGTATTTTTCGCTTCCACTGTATTTGATATAACTGATATAATGACCCATTGCATGTTAATGTATTTACCTATCTAAAGGACTTTTGTAAGCCATCATAAATCAACAGAAGACAATTGGAATTACGCGCAACCGCACTGATGTTTAGAATAATCAGCAATGATTTAAATGACTACTGCAGCTCAACTAACCAATAACTATAAATGCCTTAAATCTTGCATAAAATTCCTTAAAAATTAAATAAACATGTTGTCATAGTTGAATTTAAAGCTAATAATAATTTTGTATGTTTAGGTTAAACTCATTAAATAGAACACACAATGAAGTTCTGTTTGAATTTTGCATAATAGATCCACTGTTAAGTCTGTCAGGCTGTGGTGCTACGGACAGTTTCTGTTAAATAATGCAGAAACTCTTGACATTATTGACCTTCATGGGAAAGCAGTTAATAGTGTAAATTATCTATCATAACTAATTGTATAAAGAAAAACATATTCCGAGGAAAACAAATTCTATGGAATCTGGGAACCTCTATAGTCCAACTAGGGATCATGGAGGCCAATGGCGACCACTGTATTTTTGTCCCATTTTACCAACTTTCACACACACTGTAGGCAATTTGGAACCTCGAATAGGGTTCTCTGGGTTTTTAAGAGATGGGATAAAAAAAAAATTTATGTTGTGCTACAGTGACACCATCAGGCCACTTGGGCCCATCTTACTTGTCTGAGTGTTTGAAAGGGAGTACGGTACTTTCTGTGGAGCAAATTTGAATGCCTCTACAACTTATGGTTTGGTCTGCATAATTTGTTTTGGGGGGAAAAAATAAGGTTACAGAACTACTAATATATTAAACGTATTAAAATAATGCTCATACCAAGTATGTTTTGTAAATGAGAATTTACAGGTAAACAAAATTGTCAAGTTTCAGTCTATACTGGTCTCCATGAAAACCCTGAATCCTTTAGTCCCAAATTATTACAGTATAAATACTACCATGTGACCCAGATGTCTGACGTTAGTAACTATCATCAGACTTCTTATAAGCCTCATCTGTTCACAATCATACACAGTCCCAAAAGAAATTAGAAATTGCATTTGCCTGAGCCGGAATCTTTTCATGGCCAAGGAGCTCATTGCAATCTTGTCAGGAGTTGCCCATGCCCTCTGGTCAATTCAGTCCCAGCAACCCATGCTCAGTCAGTGCTCAACATTAATGCCCAGAACAAGTGTAATGCCTCATGTAACTGTCAGAGTGGGCAAGGGAAAATAAATGTGACATTGTTATCCATGTTCCTATTTTGAGACAATTATTGTTGTTGCATTGCATCTGTGATAAGAGGTTCTGTACCTGGCGTGTTTCCCAATCAGATACTGTTTTTCTGTCTTGTTGACCAGTTGAATGCTGTTTGTAACTGTGCTTTTGGTCTTTTTTATGATGAGTATTTTTATGCTTAAAAGGTTCCTTTAACCAGCTAAAACTGGCTGCCTTGGAAGAAACAGTAAAATCAGACATGAAGAAACAGACAACAGAAAACCAGCACCATCAGCATATGTGGTGACAGGAGCCTTTTTGTCACACACGCTTTACAGCACAGTGACATTCTTTTCATTGCATATCCCACAAGCTTTTTGTTAAGAGGCTATCGTCAGAGTGCAGGGTCGGTCATGATACAGCACTCCTGGAGCAGCGACTGTTAAGGGCCTTTGCTCAAGGGCCCAACAGAGGGAGCTTGGTGGTATTGGGCGTGGATCCGCCAGCAGACTGCTCAGCAATCTAGATCCTAAACTGTTTGAGCCACCACTGTTCATTTTATTTTTTTTTGAAGTTATTTCGAAAAGTAAAACACTCATATAGTATATTCTAGATTCATTACTGTACATGTCAAGTGATGTTCAGTGAATCTCATGAAAATCAAAAATCTAGTATCCCAAAATATTTAAATATTTCCTAAGATCAAAAACAGATTTGCAATAAAGAACTGTCCAACTCCTGAAAAGTATGTTTTTATGCACTCAATATTTGGTTGGGGCAACTTAAGCATCAACTACTTCATCAGTGTAACATGGCATGGAGGCGACTAGCCTGTGGCACTGCTGAGGCGTTACTGAAGACCAGGTGGCTTGCTTCAGCAGATAGCATCTGTCAGCTCATCTGTGTTGGTAGGTTTTAAATCTTCCCCATAGATTCCTCATGGGGTTGAAGTCTGTACTCCATACCTTGGTTGACGAGCCAATTAAGCACAGCAATATCATAGTCCGCAAACCAGTTTGTGGCAGTTTTTGCACTGTGGGCAGGTGCTACTGTAAGTTGGAAAAGGACCAACACTATGATGACACAGCACTGAAAATCATCACCAACTTTTTTCAAAGACATCTGTGCATGATTTATCTTGATTCACTAACTCCAGCCTCACTTCACTCATTTTGACGTTCTCACAAGGTCTTAAGGCTGCAGTCATCCCTATTGCTTGTGCAATTTTTCCTACCACACTTTTCCCTTTGAGTCAACTTTCCATGAATATGCTTCAATATAACACACTGAAAACAGCCGGCTCTTTCTGAGATGATCTTCTGTGGTTTACTCTCTTTGTGGAGGATGTGATGATTGTCTTCTGGATAACTGTCAATTCAGCAGTCTTCCCCATGATTGTGGCTGCATGGACTGAACTAGATCAGATGTACGTGGTATTTATATTATATAAATAGTATACTTTTAGACACTTGATTTTGATTTTCATGAGTTGTAAGCCACAATGATCAAAATTAAAACAAAGCAGGCTTGAACTATTTCAGCTGGCATGATTGCACAGGTACTTGTTCTCGCCCTTTTGACCGAACGACACCATTAAAATTTTGTTGTGTTTATTGTGATCCTATGTGCTGCTCTTGTGTACATCTTTACAATCGATTATGTATTTTTATTTCATTTCCCCCCATTAAAATGAATGGGAAGAAATGAGCAATTGTCCAGCAAGGCATACAAAGCTTCATCAGCTTTTCCAGTATGTCCACATATAGAGCAGTACATATGTTTCCCGTGGGTAGTGTTGCTGCTTTCTAAGCTTGAGACCTGGATTACATTTTTTATAGTTGCTATAAACAAAATAAAAAAGCAGAATGTCCTCTTTTGCAGAATCACGCTGTTGTTTTCTTGCAGAAATGAATTTATAGTCAGCAGCTTGTTTTATAACAAGCATGGTACCTAGTATTTAAAAATGAACTTTTAATTAAATTTAGACAAAAAAGTCGTCTTTATGGAGCTGATGAGATTTATGAATGAATTAAAAAGTTCTGTAAACAACTTATCAGATTAATTAATTGGCATGGTGGCTTAGTGGTTAGCTCTGTCACCTTGCACCTCCCAGGCCCGGGTCCTATTACCGGCTAGGTTCGATTTCCGTCTCTGTGTGCATGGAGTTTGCATGTTCTCCCTGTGCTTGGTGGGTTTCCTCTGGGTGCTCCAGTTTCCTCCCACAGTCCAAAGACGGGCAGATTAGACTAGTTAGCATTCCCAAATTGCCCATAGTCTGTGAATGAGCGTGTGAGTACACCTGCGATGGATTGGCACCCTGTCCAAGGTGTACCCAGGTTTGTGCCCTACTGTACGTCTCCTGGGATAGGCTCTGGGATGTATGGAATGAGATGAGAACCAGATTAGAGAGTGGTAGATTTTATATATACTTTTTAGATATACTTTTATTATACAGTTAGTATATGGGTAAATTAAAAATTAACCTATTCAAAGTAATATGTCAAACAACAGTTTCATATAAATAAATAAAAAAATTCCATTTTTGACAAGTAATTTTGGCTTTTACTGAAAAGCTTGATGTTGATGGTTGAATCTATGGTTAAGCAAGTCCTATGCATAAGCAGATATTGATCATTAGATAAATGAACAATAGACAGAAATAGTTTAAACATTGAAAACACTGTTTCAGATACGGTTAAATGACTAAACATTTTTCAAGCAAAATTAGCATTGTTTTTTTTGTCCCCCATTTCAACACAATTTGCTGCAGATGCAAAATCAAAATCCCTAGAAACCATGACCCTGCTTCAGTGGAGCCATAACATGGCAGGTGGACCAAGAAATTACACACACCGTCCAGCAATTATGTTCACATGTCTTAGACAGCCACTGAAACATCAGATAATTTGGAATAGTTGAAAATAGTCTGAAAAGAGTTGATGGAACGGTTATGGATTTCTATCAGTGTCATTTGAAGATACCTGTCCCAAACCAACCGGTAAGTAGAATGAGCCATGTGAACTGACAGAACTGAATATTTTTCTACAGTTATACCAGTAACACATGCAGAACACGTGGTGTGAATTGAACAGACAGTTGTCATGTGGGAATGTAGGGTATGTCAAACCTGCCCAAACTGATCCATTTTTAAATGGTTGGATGACTACTGCATCTGCATTGCCTGCCACTTTATTAGGAACACCTGCACATTTAGGCAGTTACTGTATCTAATAAGCCAATCAGGTGGCCTCAGTGAAATGCAAAAAAAATAAAAATCATGCAGATAAAGGTCAAAAGGTTCAATTAATATGTACTTGAAACATTAGAAGCAAGGTTGGGAGTGATCTCTTTGACTTTGATCTTGGCATGGATGTTGTTACCAGAAGAATTGGATTAAATATTTCATAAACTGCTGATTTCTCAAAAATTTGACACACAGCATAGAGTTTTCATAGAATGGCGTGACAAATGAAAAACACTGATAGTTACAGTATGTGTGTGGAAGTACACTGGTCATAAGACGTGTCTGAGAATAATGGACAGAGTGGTTCGAGCTTCTAAGAAGTACAGATTAGCTCAAATAATCTTAAAATAAAAAACTTAGTGAACAGAATATCATTTCAGCTTGCCACCCAGCCACCAAAAAAATATTACCAATATTAGATTTGTGCCAAGCTCGTATGTGCGGACCGGATGGTCCTCTGTGTCGACCCCTTGCTTTTTGATTATTTGATAGCATTTTTCTACCTCATTAATGAACCTTAAATTGTTAACAGTGTTCTCTTGTTGAATATTATGTGAACTGGCTGCTGTAACGATACGATTTCCTTTTGCGATTAATAACGTACTCTATCTATCTATCATCTAGAAAAAACATGTAAATGAAGTAAAATATGCAATAAATAAACATTAAACCACACTTGTTCCCAGTAAAGTATATGATGAGTGTATGTTCAGGAAATAAAATGCATTATATTCTGTTTCCTTGGGTACCTGCGCTATGCTTTCACTGTCAATAACTAATTAACAATCTAATAAATAAATTGTGAATTGTATTGCGTAATCATGATAAAGGTTCTACAATCACACCAGTGTGTAACAGAACGCTACAGCTGAGCTGGCTTTGATTCTCACTGGCACGTGAGAATTACTATAACATTCTCTGAAAATTGTCTTCTAATTGCATTGATTGTTGCATGCTGTCTATATTGCTTCATTGTAAATCGCAAGGTGTGTTACCTAGGCTGCAGGATTAACACTAATGCTCTGAAATGCATCTCTAGGGGTTTGGTTAGCCCTGAAAGTGAATGAATTGATATTTTAGAATGTTGCCCTACTGATTCTAGGCTACAAACTACAACATAGTCAATAATATAATGGATTTTTTTTCATGTTTCATCTTATGTTGTTTTAATGTATTTTTTGGTATTGTCATATTACACACTTTATAAATAAGTAATATGTTTCTTTTAATTCTGTGGATTGACATTTTAATTTTATTCCTGTTTTAATGACAAGCTTAAATGATTCACCTTTATGATTTTTTTTTACATGTCTGTGTGTTAACAGCACGAGAGAGAGCAGATCATGACCACTAACGTCTGGCTCACTCAGGTCAGTCCTTACTTACAAACTCATCCCTTTCCTCCACCTCTACCACACTTCATTCTTCATGTTCACAAACATACACACTTACACATCAACACACATGCATGCATAAATTAACTGAGAGTCAGTAGCACCTGAGCTGTGGAGGGCAATGCCAGCTATTTGCTCACACCATTTATCCAGACGCAACTCTGAGCTGAACTGTTTGATCATTTCCTTCATGGTGAAACATCTGGCTTGGCAGGAGTGTTGCCTGCTGTCAATAAATCACTGCTACACTGCTTTCATGGTAATGATGGTCAGCTCTGTGTGTGGGTGTGAAAGCTAGAATGTAATTATTTTAATGGCTCTTTTCTAATCAGTGCCAAACAGGATGTATACTAAATGACCATCATTATTGCTAGACATTCATTAGTCCCTCCAATCTGTACATGTGTGGGTGTAAAGATGACAGCTTTTAAATTTTTATGGCTTTAAATTTTCTCATTTATGGTATCTATTAAAGGTTGTAGTAGCATGTAATTTCTCCAGCTTTCTAATCAATGAATTTCCATCATCACTGTCTAAGATAAGCAATAATGGTAATACTGAGATTAGATTATATTGCACTACCGGCTAATTCGATTACACTCCTACTACACGCTACTTCATAAGGTACACCTTGTTAGTACTAGATTGGTCCCCCTTTTGCCTTCAGAAGCACCTTAATTATTTATGGCAGAGATGCAACAATGTGCTGGAACCATTCCTTAGAGATTCCGGGCCATATCGACATGATAGCATCACACAGGGTGCTGCAGATTTATCGGCTGCAAATTCATGATGCAAATCTCCCATTCCACCACGTCCCAAAGGTGCTCTAATGGATTGAGATCTGGTGACTATCAAGAAACCAGTTTAACATGATTTTAGCTTTGTGTTATGGCACGTTATCCTGCTGGACATAGAGGGATGGACATAGTCAGCAACAATGCTCAGGCAGGCTGTGGCATTTAAACAATATTCAACTGGTACTAAGAGGGCAAAGGTGGGTCACAAAAATACCCCTTTATATACCTAAATAACCTCCCTGAATAAAGGATGGATCCATGATTTTATGTTGACCCTACCATTCTGATAGACGGTTATGCAAGAAAATCAGCAATTTCTGAAATACTCAGATTAACCCGACTGGTACCAATAACCATTATCACTTAAATGACCTTTCAAAGTCATCTAAATCACCTTTCTTCCCGATTTTGATACTTGGTTTGAAGCAGCTCATCTTGACCATGTGTACATGTCAGAAGTGCAGCTAGCACAGTAGCATTGAGTAATGTAGTGAAAGAAAAAGACAAGTGAGGTAGAATAGTCAAGTACAAACTGGCAAACAGTTCGAATGGCTTCAAATGGCATATAAAGGCATTTAAGTGGTACTGTATATATGTCAATATGAATCCAGTGGAATCCAACGACACAAATAGTAGAACTGAGACTTGGGTGCAAAACTGCATACGGTTAGTCAGTGCTGCATTGAATGGTTTGGAGTTTTGGGGAAGGAGGTTCCAGCTTATTCTGAGAGGTTTAACAGCTAAGGTTAAGAAGCTCTTCTATAGCTTGGTCCCAGATGGGATAGAAGTGAACAGTCCATTGTTGGGGTGAGAGATGATAATGCCTTGATAATGCCTCCCACCCTCTGTAGGTAGGGTTTGGGATAAAGATTCTCATGGGAGGCTTACTTGGGTATCAATGATATGTTGAGTGGTATTTACTATCACTTAATGACCTTCCTGCCAGAGCCCAAGCATCTGATGTATGGCATTTAGATGTAGTGTAGTGTGTCAGGATGTTTTCCACGGTACAGCATGAGACATTTACTGTAACTTGGTCCATGAGCAGATGAGTAATTCTTGTTTTAAATTGTATAAAGGCTTTCCGAGCATTATTTTCTAAAGGTATCTGTCACTTATTTGAATTTAAGTGAATGATGGTGGATTTTAATTGTTTTGGCCCAGGAGTGGCAGGATTACCGCCTCACATGGGACCCAGATAAGTTTGACGGCATGAAGAAGGTCCGCCTTCCCTCCAAGCACATCTGGCTGCCAGATGTCGTCCTTTACAACAAGTGAGTGTCTTATCCTTCTAAACTTTAGTCAACTACGTAGTATGTGTTAATACTTACAATTAGCATTAAGTCACTATTAACCAGTTTAACACTCTCTGTACGATCTATTCTAACACAAATGCACATCCAAATAAATTGAAATGCTCATAATTTAGAGCCAGGTTTCACAGTTCACAATTTATCCTACAATTTAGAGGTGTATAATTTGACATACAAGGTATCATGGTGATTTTTTTTGCTATATCTAGAATGAGTGTATTTGTGTGACTCCAATGCATGTCCTTGCATAGCATAACTTAATAATGTGATATTGTGAATTATCGAATTCCTTAACATAACAGTACACTGACCCAAGCCTAGCACATACTGCATTTAAATCTTCATTCCGGTTCTGCATTTTCTGTCCTCGTTCTCTTCCAGTGCTGATGGGATGTATGAAGTGTCCTTCTATTCCAACGCTGTAGTTTCATATGACGGCAGTGTTTTCTGGCTTCCACCAGCAATCTACAAGAGTGCCTGCAAGATAGAGGTGAAACACTTCCCATTTGACCAGCAGAATTGCACATTAAGTTTTCGCTCATGGACGTATGATCGCACAGAGGTAGACTTGGTGTTGCGGTCCGATGTGGCCAGCATGGATGACTTCACGCCAAGTGGTGAGTGGGACATCATTGCACTGCCTGGGCGTCGCAATGAGAACCCGTCAGACCCAGCCTATGTGGCCATCACATATGATTTCATCATCCGCCGCAAGCCACTCTTCTACACAATCAATCTGATAATCCCATGTGTGCTGATCACATCACTGGCTATTCTGGTGTTCTACCTGCCATCGGACTGTGGTGAGAAGATGACGCTGTGCATATCCGTGCTGTTAGCACTCACTGTCTTTCTGCTGCTAATCTCCAAGATTGTTCCACCTACATCTCTGGATGTGCCACTTGTAGGCAAGTACCTGATGTTCACCATGGTACTTGTCACATTCTCAATTGTCACCAGTGTGTGTGTGCTCAACGTGCACCATCGTTCACCCACTACCCACACCATGCCCCCATGGGTTAGGGTTGTCTTCCTTGATAAACTTCCTGCCCTACTCTTTATGCGACAGCCCAGGAACAGCAGCGAGCGCCAAAAGCTAAGGCAACGGCGTCGTGCCAATGAGAAACTTGCCGTCCCTGGTCAGGAGAGTGGTGAAGCATGCACATGTTATGTCAATCGGGCCTCAGTCAAGCAGTTCGGAGGAGATGTAGGAGACGGTGGCGGAGATTCCGTGGAAGGATTGAATGGTCTGAGGGACGGAGGGCGCGAGGGCAGAGAGGGCACCTCAGCCATGCCACGGGCAAAGCAGCAGTCTTCTGCTGCTCTTTCTCAGGGTCTTTTGAGCCAGGCATGCCCAGGCTTTGAAGAAGCTGTTGAGGGAGTGCGCTTCATAGCCAACCACATGAAGTGTGAAGATGATGATCGTAGTGTGAGTCATGATCGTTTCATATCATTGGAAAATTTAGCTTTTCTTTGTTATTTCTGTTGTCACTGATTGATTAAAACTAATTAATTCTTCTGGTGTTCCTTTGCACATAGTTGCTTGAGGGAACCACCATTTGAAGCCTATTAGGGGGATATGTATATGTATTTTATAGATTATAGAGATTGTTCTGTTATATAAACTTCACTATGAAAGGGCTATACCTCCTCTAATTGGGGATCTACTGTACATTTCTCTGGTATATCTGGAGTAATAACGTACTGCTGCTGTATTGCTGAATAGAACACTATTTGCATGTAGTACTCTAATGCAGAGGAAGAGTAAACTTCTCTCCTTTTGATCTATGAGATCATTGTAAAGATAAGTGGCGGTGTGTTCTGACCTTCCAAAGTGCTCTGGTAGAAAATGCATGGTCCATCTACCTTATTCCTGTCATAGTAACCTCCATTGGAAGAAGCCTCCATTAGAGAAAGAGATGACTGGCAATACCAGTAAAAAAAACCTGACTCTTATAGATTTTGGACAAGTACACTAAAATGACAGGGCAGTGAGTCTAATTTAACTCTCACTTTCTTGTCACTATTTAAAATTTTTCACAGAAATAAAAAGTTATCGCAGTGCAAATTTAGAACATCTTCATCATATTATAATTTTTTTCTTAATGCACACAGTAATACAATCTATTGGCAACTTCCCTTTAACAGGGTTGTGTGCAAAAAAGCAAGCCATTACATTACATTATATTTTATATCTACACATAGTAGTCCTTTATAAATTTATAAATGTAGTTCTTTATAATAGTAGTCCTTTATAAATTTATAAATGTAGTCCTTTATGATACTAGTCCTATATAAATGTATAAATTTAGTCTTTTATAATAGTAGTTCTTTATACATTTATAAATGTAGTCCTTTATAAATGTATATATATATATTTTTTACATTTACATACATTATGTATGTTAATAACTAATATACCTTAATTGCAATTTGGTTGCATATTGTAGTAGTAGGCTGTATAGTAATGGCAATATGATCTTTTATATCTATATGGTGCAGCTCTATAGATCTCATACTGTAAAAAGAGATCAGCTTCCTTCTAGGATTAAGTGATATGAAAATGTTCATAATGTTCAAATGTTCAATAATATATACCAATCAGCCACCAATCGGCCACTTATACAAAAACCAGTTATAGATCAAGGAAACAACAATGATTCTTTTGTTACAGTGCCACCTGTCACGAGGTTTAATATATTAAACACTAAGTGAACAGTGACTTCTTAAAGTTGCTGTGCTGAAGGCAGGGAAACCAAGAAAGTCAAGTCAAGTGGTTTTATTGTCATTTCAACATACACTGATCAGCCATAAAATTGTGACCACTGACCAGTTAAGAACAACACTGATCACCAACTACACACCAATAAACTGGTGAAAGGATCATGTGCACCCAATGCTTACCCATGCCTGCAGGGATTAAAGGCCAGCCTGTTCGGTCCAATCCCACAAATTAATAATAATAAAAAAAAAGCCAGGCCACACAGCACACCCCCAGAATTCTTGCGGAATGGGTCAGGGGCCGCCTCTGTTGCACAAGGGAACCCCCAAACCCTAGAAGGTTTTAATGTTAATGTTTTATATGTTTTTGCCGATCGGTGTATACAGCAGAGACAGTACACTGTGAATCGAAACATTCACCAAGGAATGCAAGCAAATGTAAGGCCAAATTGTGATGGATACTCAACTGGGTCAGTGCATCTCTAAAATGTCAGTTGTTCTTGCGTGTTCCCAGTAGGCAGTTGTTAGTAAGTATCAAAAATAGTCCAAGGAAGGGCAATCGGTGAACCGGCAACAATAGATGGCCGGGTACATGTGCATTCTTTACCTGGGGAACAGATGCCATCAGGATGCAGGATGTCAAGCTGACAGAGGCAGTGTTATACTCTGGCCAGTTTTGGGCTGGGAAACATTTTCATATTTTGTATTCATATGAATATTACTTTATCACACCTGTAGACCAGGTTACACCCATTTATTGCAAAAGTATTTGCTAATGGCAGTGCCCTCTTTCAGCAAAAAAAAAAAAAAAAAACTTGACAGAGTTCAAGACATTGACTCCATATTCCTCAGATCTCAGTCTGATCTCATGCAAGTGCTATACAAACAAGTTTAATCCATAGGAGCCTCACCTTGCAACCAGGAGGCTTAAGGGATCTACTACTAACAAGTTGATACGAGATACAGCAACACACCTTCGGAAGGTCTTGTGGAGTCCATGACTTGATGGGTCAGAGCTGTTTTGGCATCACAGTACAATATTAGACAGGTGATTTTAATGATATGGCTCTCTCTGTACAAGTTTTAAACGGCTCCCAGACGTACGCGCAAGAATGATAAAAATAAGCTAAAATTAATAGCTTAATTTAAAATAGGCAAATGGTAATGTTTAAATTACTCTACAAATCTCCTCAAGCATACACGAACACCATTTATTGTACTGCATACTGTAATATATAGTACTACTGATCCAAGTTTTCTCTCTGTTGTTAATTTTTTTTTTTATTAATTAATTAATTCAATTTTTTCTTCATAATGCAGAGCAGCACAGATTTTTTAACACTCGTGCGTATCAGAGTACAAGGGCTGCATTAAACCGCATGTGTTATACACTGACTTAATAGAATTGTCATGTAGTCGGTTAGACTTTGGACCTACAACACATATCTATGCCCAGAATATCAAATGAAGTGAGATTTTTTTTGTTTGTTTGAAATTGATGTTATGGATGTGTTGTATACACTTACAGCCTGCTTTACTAGTAACATCTGTACACCTTCTCATTTGTGGAACTCTGTGGCAACAGTGAAAACAGCATGATAGTTAAAATTTTTTGGGGAAAAATGAAGCAATGTTTTTTCTTGCTCGTGGTTGTGAAGAGTGGTTAGTTAAATAAAAACGTGTCATTTCTACTCAAAGCATTACGCATAGTGATTGTTGTATGTAAAAATCCTAGGTGATCAGCAGTTTCTGAAATACCAAAACCAGCCAATCGGGCACCAACGGTCATGTCACAGTCAGCAGAACTAGCCAGGAGACATCAGAGAGTTGAAAAAATTGTAATTTATCATCCATTTCAACTAAAAGATGGCACCATGGCCAAGATGTACATGCAGTCCTTTAGGCTCTTACTTTCAAACTCTTTCAGTCTGATTAAATTTAAAATAAAATCTCCAGCAATCTGCAATCAGCCCTCTTCTTTGTCCCTGACTCCTCCTTCTATTAGTAAACTCTTGCCCCTAACTTCAACCCACAATACACAAATTGCTGATTTAGACTGTTCCTATTAAAGTGGCCTGTGTATTGAATAAAAATCAATGTTTATTCAGGCACCCTACTCTCTTCCTCATTTCATTTTATTTTACCTCTTCAACACATCCATGACTCTACACCCTCTCGCCTTTCATTTTTTCATTTCGTCCTCCAGTGATCTTCCCCATACTTATGTTTCATTACATTTTTTACTTTCCATTAGACTTCTCCATGTATTCCAAACCCATACCTCCTCTAATCACTCTGCTCTTGCTATATTGTTCACAGGTGAGCGAGGACTGGAAATATGTTGCCATGGTTATCGATCGCCTCTTTCTCTGGATCTTCGTCTTTGTGTGCGTCTTCGGCACAGTGGGGATGTTCCTGCAGCCTCTCTTTCAGAACTCATCCAAGACTTTCATGAACACGCCTGGCTGACCGACCAGACACCACACATCACAGGATGGAGTGAGGAGAGAGGCGGGAGGGCTCCGAGGGGAGCTGAGATGGATTTGTGTCTGACTCTAGACTGCTCTTCAGCCATAATCCTGTAGGTTTATATCGAGACCCTTTTTTGGAATATCTAAACACAATCAATAACCACACAGCATTTTTTTTTTTTTTTTTTTTTAAACAAAAATTGCGAAGCACCTCTCATCTAATACCCTCCCTCCTCTTTTTTGAGTACTAAGCAAGCCAATCAGGGAGAGAGAGCACACTTCACTCTGCCAGCGAAACCAATGTTATTCTCTGCAAGCAGCCTGCTAGATTGAGCCATCTTCACCCACGTGCTCCACCGCGTGACAGCTAGCGAGAGTACGGCTTCCTTGAGACACTAGTGACTGCTAATTACTGTCGTGCAGATGGGTCTAAGTGCTATTGTTTCTGTAAAATGTGAATGGTTATTTCAGGCATTGAGGCAATAGTGTATTATTGTATTAAACATAGCCAGAATGTGTTTTAAGTTGTAACACTCATGACAATACACAATGACGGGTGGAGAAGCGCTTAGCGATGAATGACGAGCAGATTGAGCTGTGTATACTCCAGGTATAAAGTTGTGGTGAGAAAGAGAAATGAATGGGTGCTGAATTGACCTGGGAAATGAGTCCTGGACAATGAACACCGCACCAAGAGGAGGACATCTACAGTACAGATAAGAAAAAAGACTGAAATAGGTAAAAAAAAAAAAAATTTATTTAAAAAAAAAAAAAGCCAGATCCATTGCAGCTGTGATATGCATATTCGGACTTATTTTCCTCTATTCCCTTCCTTGTCTCCACTATTTTCACCTTTTACAGATTTTGATTCCTTGTGCAGCTGTAATGTGTGGTGCGCCACTTGCTATGAATGAATAGTGAAGCACATGCATTATATTATAAATGTTTTGCGGTGGTAGGTAACAATACACTCCGGCACTATGTTTGTACCATAACCTCGTCTGCACCGTTGCTATCCTCTTCATTCAGTTGTATTCATCTCATTGCTTTGATCATCCCCCTCTATTTGATCCCCTGCTTTCACATTTACATTAGAGAGATATTGTAGTATTGTTATACTCTGTATCTTAAACACGATATATACAGTATGAATTTTAAGATTTCACTTGCCTGTAAAGTACAATTAGGGTTTGGTCATTGCAAGTCTCTTGATCAGAGCGTTTTTTTCACAGTAATAACCAGAAATTATATATGATATTTTCTAAACTTGGTCTTTCTTATAGATTATTATTATTATTATTATTATTTAAAAATACATATTTGACAGTATTTTCAGAACAAATCCACCGTTGTGTTCCTGCCTACCATATACGTGATTTATTACTGTCCTCGCATCTTCCTCCACACACACACACATATATATATATATATATATATATTTTTTTTTTTTCCCCATCATCACCTAATGGATACCATGTTTCCAGCCCAGCTAAAATAACCTTAAAATGTCTACAGGATGAAATGAGTTGTATTACATTTTCTATTTTATCTTCATTAACATAAAATACTTGCCAAAAAATGTGATATGCTGGCAAATAACAATGCACCTCTATGCACACTTTAAACACCCTTCCATCCAACACACACACACACTCAAACACACTCTCTCTCCCTCAAAAGTTAATTTCTCTGCCTGACCCATCACTTTATCTTAACTTGTTAAATAAACGCTAGAGGTTCAGTACTTTAAATGTGTTTGATTTATGATTAAGTGTGTCTACTTAAAAGCTTCATAAATGTCTTATATTATTAGAGTATATAGGAGTATATAAAAGACTTTGTGATTCCTGCATACAAAAGAAGCTGTGAAACAGCTGCTCAGGCCAGTGTGCCCAAAAGCAAGGACTATGAAGACATGGTTCGATGAGTTCCGTATGGAAGAACTTGACTGGCCCACACAAGACCATGACCTCAACCCCATCGAGCATCTTTGGGATGAACTGGAACGGAGATTGCGAGCACAGGCCTTCTTGTCCAACATCAGTGCCTGACCTCATAAATGCTCTACAGAATGAATGAGCCTGAATTCCCACAGAATCACCCCAAAATCTTATGGACAGCCTTTCAAGAAGAGTGGAAACTGTTTATAGCTGCAAAAGTGGGACCAACTCCATATTGAAGTGTATGTATTTGGATACATACGTCATTGCAGGTTTGGCCAAATACTTTTGACTACTAGTGTAGTTCGTGTAAGTTTACAACTTTAGAACTTAAGAACTGCCTTTGCATAGTAATGTCTCTAACCAAGTTCCTTGTTTTCAGTATACCTGGAAAAGATATGCTTATCTCTGTGACAAATTACATATCATACATGGAAATGTGGTTTTTACAATAATTATAACTCCTAATGCCATTTTGGTTAAACATGAAAGCTAGTTAGCTAGCAAAAATCTATTGGGCTTTATCAAGCATTTACTACTACCACAACAATTCCAGTTAGCTGGTAAGCTAAAGTGATGCATACAGTAGAAGCCAGCTAGCGGTTAGCCCCTCGGTATGTATAATTTCATGGTTAGTGTAATTTTATTGGGATTGACTATTTTTTTGTCGCCAGCACCCAGTGGACATTCGAGGCACTGCACATTTTTGCAAGAGGTTTCCCTTTGCCCATCATCCTGTGATACTAAATCTCGCTTTGTCATCCCTAAGTTTCTCACACAGGATGAAAATCACTTTGTATAATCATGCTTTTTAAAATGTGATCTTTATCATTATATTGAAGATAATGTGGTTCTACAGTGAACAGAAGCAAAAAAAGGATTTTAATAAAAAGAAAAAAGATGTGACAATATACACATATTCAACAATGGATTTCATTCCCTCATATTTCATATTTTACTTTGATATGACCGTAACAAATGTGTTCTGTGGCCCAATTTATATAGAATTATACGTTGATCATATTGGTGTGCGTAGATTGATATAGATAGAGATCTTTTATCCACAGCTGTAGTGCAAATATATATGAAACGACACAGCATCTACTCTTTCTTAGCACCTTTCTCTGTATTGTACTCCTGGAAGAAGTCGTTGCAGGCCACGGTGAGTGCACCGACAAGGATGACGAACTCTGTAAAGTCCACCTCTCCATCGTTATTTGAGTCCAGGTCACCCATCACCTTCTCCACAGCATCCTTGTCCTGTGCGTTCTGTTCATATGAAAGATGAGGTATGACAACAAGGTATGTGTCCCCTACACAATAAACAGGAATATAGAGAATATTCTATCTTCTTACCCCCAGATAGTTTCCTAGCTCCTGCGTAAGCATATCTTTGAGCTCACTTTTGCTGAGTGTGTATTTGTCCCCTTCGTTACCAGAGTACTTGTGAAAGGTCTGGATCATCAACTGCATGGCGCTCTCCAGTGTGGTGGCGTTCTCTGAGTTCATGGTAGACATTCTGTCCAAGAAAGAAAACCCTTTTTTTTTTTTTTTTTGGCTCTACTAATTATTGAAACAGGTCAAAATGTCTTTAATTTTGCAGCACTATGACTGATGGTTCTGGAAGAGGACTTTAACTAGATAAGTGAAATATGAGTCTGCTGATAAGAGTGAAATCCTAAACTGAGAAAACACACTCTGAACCTAGAAAGCAGTTGAGGAAACTACCCAGCTGACTGTAAGATGAACTCAGTTTAGCTTCACTGCACTGGGGTCAGATAAGAAAGCTCTCTCTCTCTCACTCTCTTTCTCTCTCTCTCTGCCTGTCTCTAACACACACACACACACACACACACAAAGCCAGGAGTCAAGACTGGTTCTGTCTGTCACTATTACATCCAGGACAAAGTTCTGTACATTAAAGTCTGATCATCACTGCAGTTGTATTATACAATTTATAAACTTAATAATGAATTAATTGATGTTTCAAATAATCATATTAAATATAACATTATTTCAGTTCGTCACAAAGCAGTAGTTCCATATAATGCATTAAATATTCTGTCTTTAACCAGACTCACTTAAATATAGAACTTCAATCACATGTAATTATATATACATATATAATATGTGTATTGACTGTGCCATTTTGTTCAGCCTATGTCATGCATGCATCCATCCATCCATCCATCCATTTACCTGAGCGTCAGAAGAGTGCTGCCTCTACTTTTGTTGAAGGAAAAACAGAAGCTTGCGGCTGTGTAAGAGAAGCAGAGGCGGACCGTGTCTTATATACTCCTCTTGCCCTCCTCCTCCTCCATCACCTTCTCTCCATCCTTCCAATACCTCTGCCCACCTGTCACTGTTTTCCCCTCCCTCTCTGTTTACACTCATTCATCTATCGCATGTTCTTGGCCTCTAAAGACCAAAAACGCATCATTAAAACATGAGGCTCAGAACTCAAGCTTGTCTTGATTTTCCATCACTACTACTGCTGTAAATAGATCGTTCCTTATATACTGTAGAAAGGGAACACGTCACTTACATCAGGGCCGCTAAGGTGTAGTTATACATTCCAGCACTTGTCACATTAAATTTTTAGGATGGCGATAGTGCAGCATGCTGATCTAAATGATTAAGTGCTGTAATCGATGGTTTAATCACTTTTCAACCCACAAAAAAAGTAAAGACAAAGTTTACATTGTGTTTAATAATGTATATGGAATTCGTCCGTTTGGTTACTGGCTTTAATTCACATTGCATCTAACCAAGTAAAAAACTGCCTTCCAAAACATCATTATTTTATTATTAGGAAAATGATCTACTATTGAATCTTATTAATTGAACCTAGATTTTAATGGCAGGTAATTTCAATTAAATAACTCTCTCTCTCTCCCTCTCAGAATAGATTGTTATTTGTTGAATCATATTCATAAAATGCACCACCTACCCTTCCCTAATATGGGAATCAGTCAAATCTCCACACAAGATCACAACTCTTAAATAGTCCTATCCTTTGCAGGGACATTTGAATCCCATCAAGATATAAAACCACAACCACAAGAAACACAAACTGCATGGATAAGGCATTTAATTAGTGTTTTTTTTGTGTGTGATGGCTGAAGGTATCGGGTTGTAAGAACAGATATGGATGGATAGCCTGTTGAAATACAATAAGTGTCATTGTGTGTGTGCATATGTGTGTGTGCATGTGTCTGGGCATGTGCCAAAGTACAGTCTCAATGTGTTAATGAACAAATATACTGTAGCAACACTGGAACTATTTTTTTTTTCACCACCTGTTGTATAAGTTGCTTGTTGTGACTATTAACTTCATAATTGTAAGGTCAAATGTTTTGTGACCAGCATCTGCAATTAACTATTTTAGATATGCTTTTGGAACTATATACAGTATGTCATGTAAAATGTGAAGCTTTTAAAGAACAATATTGTTGAAAGTTCTCAATAATTTACAATGTATACATTTTATAATTTAAGCATACTTTATAGTGTACAGTCAAGGGTGAATGTAGTCCGGTACTGTGCATCACTAAAAGATTCAGTGGCGGTCTTCAGTACAAGAAAGAGGGGAGAAAAACCAGACAAAAGCTACTTTTAAAACCAGTCTCTGCAGCACATACAGTTGTGTTCAAAATAATAGCAGTGTGTTGAAAAAAGTGAGTAAAGCTCCATATCCATATAATAACTTTTAAT
>JAOVVA010000048.1:28718851-28737026 GCA_028565275.1 Leiocassis micropogon
GTTGGGTCTGTTGGTTTTCTATTACTCCACTACACCTACAAGTAAAATATTTACCATGAAGAAATATAATTTCTCCCCAAAAAAATTATTGATCTGGTTACTGATGTTGGACTGCTAGTATTTTGAACACAACTGTATGATTACATTGTCAACTTTAAAAAGAACTCATCTTCTTAATAACTGCTTACAGTATGTTGTTGCGAATTGCCATTGAACCGTGTTGCTTCGATCTTTCATTACTGTTAGTTAACGTGAGCGCAAGCTTCTGCCAAGTTCATGACTTACCTTTGTTTCACAGCTAACATGAGCAACAAAATCCTAAAATCCTCTTTAACCTCTGATCAAGGGCACTACTTAGTGTGTAGAACAAGGGATTCTAAACCATTCATATCACATTAGCTTTCCATTCTACACCATTTGGGATTCAGCCTTGGAACTGTTTTTGCTTTTATGTTTTGGAACAGTTAGTTGGCTGATGCTTTCATGAGATTTACATGACTGTCCACACTCTCCAAACTACTTTCACCCCTGGGTGCAATAAAATATTAAGGATATTTCGTGTAGTAATGCTTGCATAATTTATTCTGGAAAAGCATAATATTCCAGACAGTTGATTAAGCAGAATGAAACATTCAGATTTTTGACCTTTTTATTTCCATGCAATATCTTCAAAGTACAAAACAATATTTACGGTCATTGTAGCATCAGTGCTCAGTCCAGCTATACTACATTTGTTAAAGGAATGTGAGTGATGTTTTGAGAGCAGTGTACATCTTTTTGGCATATAGTGAGTGGATATTTAACACTGAATAAAGTTTAACCCCAACAGGATGATGCATTACTAATTCTTGTAGACATTTCAGAACTGGTATGCGTTTAAAAAAAAGCATAAAAATTTAGGCACATCACAGTGAGCTTGCTTGGTCAGGTATATAAGTATATTGGAGTACACAACGGCGAAGTCGGTCAGCTGTTGGGTGTCAAGGTCTCAGTTGGTGGCCTGACCTTTAGTTTTACTTTCGCTCAGTGAGTTGGCCAAGTAACCGATCAGGGTCATGTACTCCTGGAAGCTGACCTTCCCATCCTGGTTCTCGTCCAGGCCTTGCATCATATCCTTTACTGACGATGTGCTATCTGTGTCCTATGTCAAAGAAGTTAGGAAATTAATTAGTAACATCTAAATACAATTTCTCTCATTTAAATTAGAGTTAGAATAGCTAAGGATTTCAGGAGAATCAGCAATATGTCTGAAAGGACACGAAGAAGCTTCAGAGGGATCATCTAGAGGACTGTTAAGGGTAATATTTACAAAGAGTGTGTCATGAATCAATATAGATAGTGATGGGCTGATACTAATGGCAATGTGTAAACAAAATGGAAAAAAAAAATTTAAATAAAAATTTCATCTTTAGTTTGCAAATTCTGTTCAATGTAGTTAATAATGTTAATATTAACAGCATTTCAATTAATGTTGTATTTAATATTTTACTGTTGTAAAACATGGTGCAGAATAGTTTATTTATGAACCTACATGTGCCACGATGGCTCAGATGGTTATGGCTCTGGGTTATCATCTAAGCCCGAGCATTGCCAAACACCACTGTATGCATTTGGTGCATGAGCTGCACAATTTAACATAGGAACACAATAGTATGATTTCCAATTTGTATTGTGAACACAAGAGGCCATCTTACAGCCATGATGTTTCCCAGTTGACGCTGGACCAGCTTTTGGAAATTGTCCCTGTTGAGACTCTCCTTTCCACGGGCCGAGCTGACAAACTGCCCAACCACGGTCTTGATAGCGGACTCCATTTCTAGTTCAATGCAGAGGAAAAAAAATAGCAGAAAACAAATACAGAAAAACTATTTATAATCAAACCAAAACCATTGAGTGATGTGTAGCGAACACTGGGACAAAAAACAGAACAAGTTTTTAGAAAAAAAAATTAGGTTCCATAGAGCTTCGTTTGGTTTTTAGTTGTTAGTTTGTAGCAAATATCCTATATTACTATAGGATCTAAATGTCTGCATCAAGAAAAAGCATATCTGACTGGATATTAAAACACATCTACACTAAACTGAACACTTTTCACTTCACAAAAACTTTCAGAGCCATAAAACTAACAGTTTAAAGCCATAATGTGTCTTGGCGGCAATTTTTGAAACCTGTCACAGTTAAACAATGCTCATTAGATTTCATTTTGCTATACATCTGAGTGCTGAATGCTGGGTGTAAGAACACTACACTGCAACTGCAGCGAGATAGAAAGGTGTAATAAGTAAGATGGGAAGGAATAGAAACCAATTCAAATTAGTAACTAACTGGTTCCAAGTAGGCGACATAGCGGTTTAGTTGTTAGCACTGGTGCCTTGCACCTCCATGTGGATGGAGTTCGCATGTTCTCCTAGCGTTTGGTGAGTTTCCTTCGAGTAATCCAGTTTCTTCCCACAGTACAAAGACATGAAGATTAGGCTGATTGGTGTTCCCAAATTGCCCATGTGTGAACGATCGTACGAGTGTATGTATGTGTGCCCTGCAGTGGATTGGCACGCTGTCTCATGCCCCAAGTCTCCTGGGATAGACATAGGTTTTAGGCCCCCCTGACCCTGAATACAGGATAAAGCGCTATAGACAATGAGTGAGTGAGAATAAGAGGTTTTAAATAACCAATACTAATAAGGGGTATGGCCAAACATGTTGGAACTTTCATAGTATAATGTAATGCCTTTCATTTTAAAAATAACATTTTTACAAAAAAAAATTTAAACAACATTAATAACATTAATAATAATAATAATAATGTTAATATAATATAATTATTAACTTCTGATGCTCCAGGTCCTGCAGTTATTATTATTATTATTATTATTTTTATTAAGAAAATGTAAAAGTTTCTTGATAAGAATTGAAAGGATTTAGCAAACCACGCCCACATTGGATGAACTCTGCTTCATCATTTGTGACTGCAAAAACTTGGTAAGGTGCAAAAAATATAAAAAATACTTTTACCAATATCTGTGATAGTAGCTATCATATGTAAGTGCTGAGAGCCAGCTAAGACCTTTCCATTGTTTAAGCAGGAAAGACCATCACAATGGTTGCACTCTTTAGCTTGCACGGAAGCTTCTCAGGCAGGCTCATCCATGTTTCTGGTTAAACTGGGTGAGTCACCATCCTGGATATGACGCTGGTTTAATGATTGCAGTTTTCCACAGCAGACTGTCTGCTGGGACAAAAGGCACAGGCCCATGACTGCTCATCTACTGTATGGCTTTCTATCCCAAACACTGTTTTTGCCCACTGTTGCACAAACTTCAGCAACTAACCAATAAAGAAGTTTTGTATGGCCCATTATCGCCCCAATATGGCTTGTGGCATCTCAAAATTTTGCTCTCTTGGTGGCATCTCTTTGATGTCTGTGGCATGTCAAGATTAAGTTTGTGATTTCCTGGTTTATAAAGTGAACATGTTTCTATTAGAAGCTCCTCCCACTCATACTTTTCCTTTTAGCCTTTCACACGTTGGTAACTTCCTCCGTTAGCAGATCTGCCATTGAAGTTTATCTTCCTTGAAGGGATTACACTCTAGAAAGGCTGACTGATACCTGGGGGTCAACTTACACTTTCTCCAGGTCCTACAGAGTTAACATTGCCCCTCTCATTTGGGTAAGGGTTGTGGTCCAAGCCAAACACTTTTCACTGAGTCCTAAGTTGGGACGGTTCCTCATGACACTAGACAGTATGTTATTCTGGCGATTCTCATCATATGCAGTGATTAGACTGGGTGCCAGTTGAGTTACGTAATGGGGAAACGTCAGTCAGCAGTAGCACTGACCCAGAGAGAAGGCTGAAGGTAGGGCTAGGCGTGGTACTAAGTGCAAATACTACTCCACAGATTATTTTATGGCTTTGCTGAAGGTTTGCGAATGCAGATGCAAAAAAAAAAAAAAAAGATATTCAGTTGATTCTTACCACCCCTGGGGATTCACAGAACCACAGTGACATACGTAACCAGCTTTGGAGCTTAGTGGCTGCAGGACGGGAGGCTAGTTCGTGAAAACTGAGAGACCGGAGGAGTTCATTGATGCTAGAATAGTTAAGAAGCCTGATGGTGGTTGGAGAAACGCTCAGTGAGTCCATACTGAGACACAATAGAGCCTGTGATCTTGGACAGACACTCTATACTCTTGGGCCACCGACATGGTATGAGGTCATATTACTTGAGGGATTGCCTGTTGCCTGTCCATTACTGTCTCTACTTCTGGCAAAACACACACACACACACACACACACACACACACACACACACTGTGCCACTCCTATTCGGAAGAGCAAACTACGCTCACCTCCGAGCTCTGACACACAAACACACAGGTAAACAACAAAAAGGAAACTTACATCGTATCTTTTTTCCCATTCATTAAATATTAGAGAATAGCAAATAATCTATTATTTAATTGAGGTTTCCTTTGCATTTCGTTCAGCTTGTTCATCCAAAGTCAATGGTAGATTATGTTCACACACATAATATGGAATATAATGGAAGATAAAAGTTATCAGAACACAAGTTTCCTAATATTAACTTGTTTAAAGTATTAAAAATCTTACATGGCAACCTCCATGTTAGACCACCTGATGTTTAGGTAAGCAAATTATAGAAACAGATGGCGTTTTACATAAATTGAGGTAAACAACATTCAATATTTGGCTGCAATAACTGCAGAAACCCAATAACCTACTGACATCACCAAATTGTTGCATTCTTCTTCTGATGCTTTTCCAGGCAGTGTGATTTATTGTCATTGTTTTGCAGCATGATAAAGTTCCTCTCAGTTAGATTAATCAAAATCTCTTAATTAGTAGACAGAATGTTAATAGACTTCTAAATTCGTTCTACTGCTACCATCATCAGGTAGCAGTCATGAGATGCTGAGATCATTCCAGAAGCATCAATGCAACTCCCAAGCCATGACACTCCACATGCTTGAGCAATGACCTTATTTTGGATCGTGAGCAGAGTCTTTCTTTCTCCACACTTTGGTAGAGGTTCATCTTGGTTCCAGAACTTTTGTTCTTTGCAAATTCCAATCTGGGTTTCTAATTCTTAGAACTAATGAGAGGGTTTGCGGTATTCTTGTGGTATTCACAGACTGTAAATAAAAAGATCCTCAAAAGAACCTCAACCGCAGCTCTGTCCTCACCATCTTGGAAAAAGTTGGCTCTGCCTAAACCCTGGTTAATAATCCATAAATAGGCAAATGGGTAAAACAAAGAGAGCTGTTATTTGAAACCCACTCATCTAACTCCGTTACTACTCACAAGCTAGCAAGCTTATCTTCAGCTTATAATAGCTTAGCTAAAATGCTATTGTGGATAACGTTCTACTGTATATGTTAGTCCATTTGATTGAATTTATATGCTAATCCATTTGACTAAACTCCGTTATCTGTAACCTAATACGTCGTCCTGTGTCAGCACCTACATTTCTACATGCAAGTTAAACGATGACAATTCCAGTTAGCTGGTTAGCCAAAGAACAGGAAGTCTAGATATTGAAAGTACAAACGGATTTGGTGCCAAGCTGCAAACGTGAAATTTTACACTTTAACATTTTAACATGGGGTGTGCCATGTGCCATGCTTTTAGAACCAGCCCCCTGTGGGGGTACTGCCTTTATATTTCTGCTCTAAAAGTCTTCTTCAAATCAGTGGATTGTTATACCTTCACTCCTGTCCTGTAGTGGTTGGTGGTGATATTACTGACTATTTTTTCTCCCCTCACAGCTTTTACTTTTTTTTTTATTATTATTAACTGGCGTCATTTTCCTTGGCTGGCCTTTTTGATATCTGGTTGTTAGTACACTAGTGTTTTCCAGAACATTCCAAATTGTTATACTGGCTCTGCCCAATGCTTATGCAATGGTTCTGATTTTTTTCTTTCCTCTTTACTCAGCTTTAACATGGCTTGCTTTTCTCCCCATAGGCAGCGTCCTGGTCTTTATGTTGGTTTACCCATTTGAACAACAAATGATGTCTCCACTGGTTAAGTAGACATTTACTGTTTAAACAATTAATCTAACAGGGCACACCTGGGCAACAAGTCGACCATTCCAATAGTTTTGATTACCCGGCGTTTGAAATTCTAAGTTGCTTGACCCATCGGTGTGAAATTCTGATCTCTTGTCACATATTCATCTTTTGACCTCAAACCCAAATGTCTTCAGCGTCGAGCAAAAACAAAAGGACTGGCCTTGCTTTTTCAAATTGAACTCAATCCATCAGTTCTCACAAAGAACATGTACATGATCACACACACATGCCGCCCTGAATAACACGTGTGACACCGGGCAGGGAGTAATCTTATAGTAACTTTAAGGTAAAATTCCACCTCACAGACGTCCCACGAACAGTGAGACGAACAGTGAGCGATTAACATTAACACGACACAGCGGTGCCTGCCAATTACTGCTGCACCTCTATTAACCTAATTAGAGCCAGGGAACACATCGACAGAAGGGGGGAAAAAAAACGAAAGAAGGAGGCAACCAGAGACACTGGATTCGTCTCAGGCATTGATCTTATCTGCTAGCCTGGAGCGCATTATTTAAAGATGTGCAGGAAAAAACCCTACACAATGTGTTTACTGTGGATCTGAGGTGGTGTCATGGTTCTTAGCTGTTCCATGTGAATGGGTGTCATGCAAGCACGTGACACTTACAAATGGTATAGTTATAAATAATTACTGAGGAAAAAGCAGAGAGGGGGACAGACAAAGAGTTTGCTTCATCAGGATGATAAATCACTTTCATATGTGATCAGCAATTTTGGGGAAACACATGCTAGTTATCACGTAATGAAAGCATTGATATTTTTAAATCAGGTAGAATTTAGGTAGATAGCTTTGTCAGACAGAAAGAACATGGTGAGTGCTACCCAACTTGAAGCTGAACTTAATCACTCTCTTGTCTTAATATGTGTAAGGCCCTGAAGTCCCACTGTATTATTATTTGGTCATCTTACCTTAAAGCGTATTGGTTACTAATAACTATGAAACTTTATTCAGAAACTGCAGGGAAACTCATAGGTAATTATTTTAGACTGAGGAATTTAAACCAAAACGTGATAACAGTACCTGAGAATAACGGGCTACCAGTAACCATGTAGGTTTTACTGACTCGTTTTAATGTTTCTTATTAAAACATAAAACTGATCTTTTGGGTAAGTCCCATATTTTACTATTCCTTTAGTTTACTAAGAGCAACTCCTGAGCCTCTTCCCACTAGAGAACAGCAAAGCTGAGCAACAAGCCGAGGGAGGGTATCTTCCTATATGAGGTCACATTAATTGGTGTCTATTTGTCTTGTTTAAATCCTGTCCAGTGGAAAAAGAACCAACAGCAGGGATATATATATATTTCACATATAAATGCAAACTGGAGACCCAGCTCAATGTTAAAATATGACTGAAATGTGGATTTTGCATAGAAAACTTTCTTTCAGCTGCTCCCGTCAAGGGGTTGCCACAGTGGACCATCAGATTCGCACACAACTTGGCACATGTTTTACCCCGGATACCCTTCCTGACTCAACCCTCCCATTTTATCCGGGCTTGGTACCAGTACTACATCCAGTGGCTGGGTAGTATGGGTGTGGCAACCCACCGATGGTGATGCTCGAACTCGGATCCTCAGATCAAAAATCTAGACCCTTAGCCACAGATTATTTGGAACTGAGGTTAACAATGCGCCATAAAAAAATATGGATAGAAAAATTGTTGTTTATTGAATCATTTTTCTTTCCGTCACCTAATTCCTAACTGTCCATATACCTGCCTTATGAGATCATATACTGTTGAATTTAAAGAACAGGAGAGAAGGGTTAAACAAAAGTAGTATGAGAGACAAGATCTATGTTTAAAGATCATTTTTTAAAATCTATTAGGAAAAAAATAATCTATTTTTAAAATCTATTAGGGCCCTGGTCTAAAGTGTCTTGCCTGCCACCTAGTGGTTTGTCTGTTTTTCCTACTTCTGTCTGTGTTAACTTGCTTTTCTTTTCTTCTCCTGGAGGTGTCCCAATAACCACCAGTCTCAGCCACCATTTCAGTTCCCTTCAATGCAACACAACATTTGTGATAATGCCCCCCTCTGCTTTCTCTGAACCTCTCTGACCTGTGCCAGTTGTAATAATGTAGCTGACATGTCTGTTCTAATTCTGGTATAATTACTTGCTTGATCATTTCATTTTTTTGACATACTATAATTATGTAAAATGTCATACACTTCTTTTAAAAAAAAACAAAAACAAAAAAAAAACACAGGCCCGGAGGCAAGCTCATTTTAATTTTGCCTAATGTTTTATAGTGTTGCAAATATGCAGAAAAATACAAGACATGCATCTTTTGTACTCTATCATGCAAGCAATGAGAAGGCAAAAATGGAAGATGTACTGTATGCAAGGTTTAGTGGTTTCTACTTGAAACAAATGAAATGATATACATGGAGAAATTTTACACAAGAATATAGAAGGCAACATCGCATACATACAGCCTCAGAATAATGGATTTCGATTTAGCATTAATGTTTGCACACTTCTGACTTAATCAAATGGAATATTCTTCCCGCAAGTCTTTCTATAGGTAAAGCAACATAGTACTTTTAGCTAGACTTTTTTGTTTGCTGGTTTTTATTGTGCCTTGGATAAAGATCCCATTATTACATTAAACCTTGTAAGGTAACTGATTTTTAGCACCTTATAGTATGTTTTGTTAGCTTCTTCTCTCACTAAATTCATTGTTGCTTTATGCACCAACTAGATCAATAAACAAATGTTGCACGTTTTTGAACGAATGCTATTGTTGAAGAGTCAGCACGACCTGTTCCTCCAGCTCTGTGCCACATGGGTTTGGCTGATCTGCAGCGCAGCTTGGTTTAGCCTGAGTAAACACCTCCAGGCTTGGCTGGGCTGGGCTTAAGATGACTGAAACAGCTTTGCGAAAGAACCTTCCTGTCTTTCAGAAAGCTCGCTCTGTCATGCTGAATACTTTCCCAGGGTGAACTAACTGCCTCTGAAAATCAGACAAACTGATTTATAGCACAGGGAACATTTACAACCTATATTTTTTTCTGTTTATTTCTATAACCATGGATATTTTAGTTAGAGGCACTTGATGCAATTTATTTAGAAGTGGAATGTAAGGTCCTAATATCTCACTATTGCACATATTTAATCTAAATATTTTAAAGGATATTTACCATACATACTGGATGACTCAATTTTAAGGTGTTAGTAAGCCAACTGTCTAAAGTTGAATGTCTAAAATCCATGTAGAAATCACATCTCATTATATTATAATATGCATTATGCCCATCTATGTGACAAATGCAAGAGAGGAAAACAAAAATACAAGGGGAGTTCAAGACAAACCAGGACATCTGAGTGCGTGGAATAAGAGAACACGGTTATAAACTCACTTTATTTCCATTACAGTATATAATCCCCTAATGCACTTATCCCAGCATTTCACTAGTGCTTGGGTACCATCAAGGTAGAAAGTTCTCTCAGTACACCAAAACCTTGGAGTTTTTTTCAGTACTCCAAAATCTTCCTCCTACATGCCTGAAACCCTGGCCTCCTAGTAACTGCTTTAATGCCAAGTTTCTGTAATGTGCAAGTGATATTTGTTGATGATTGTGTGTACAGTTCTCATAGACAGATGTGTCTCTTCCGCAAGTTAGCAACAAGTTATCTGTCGTTTTTCAAGGATCAGTTGTTCTACTTGTTGAACGATTACTGGAATGACTGCGGTGGGCTCTGAGCAACTCGGCCCGAGATCGTCGTGTGGCCTTCTTTAAAACATTTACACCATTCAAATGGTTTACTGGAGAAATTTCACCACAAGTCCCAGTTTGACTTGAACTCCCCTCATAAAATATCTTAGTAAGGTGTTTGGCCACTATGAGGTGCCAGAACTGCTTCAATCCACCTTGGAATCTATTCAACCCAATGTCTGGAACTGGATGAGATCTGGCCATGGAATTTGATTTACGTCAACATTACTATCATAGAATACTCCCATATTTATTTATTATTGTTATTTATTTGTTGATTTACTAAAAGTCATCCTTCACCTCTGTGTATAATTTATATAATTTATAACTCTTAGATGATGAAAAAATATTTAAAAAATGAAAAGATCAACGACATTTTAATTAACGTAGTCGAGTCATAGAAAATGTTAAACCTAAAACCCTCCTCTTCAGTTGTCAGCCTGAGAGAAGTTTAATGTACAGTATGTGGGAAATAACGACTGATTGTTTCTACCATTTAGTGCATTACGTTTTCTAATGGCTCATGCCCACATTCAATACAACAGTTAACCCAATGTATTACAGTAATGATGAAAAATCAAAGTTATATTTGTTTAAAATATTACTTTGCATCTCCTTTGTCTCTATAATCCTCTGAAATGGATCCTTAGCCCGTGGATTAATCTTCCTTACTTGTCATTTCTTTTAACATTGAGTGCGTGGCAAATCTTTTTTACATCTTTTATAACTTTGCCACATGTCATAAACTGTCCTCTACAGATCAGACTGAAAACAAGTCTAAAAACTAACCTATCTAAGTGTCTTTTAGCAGCACAGAAAAGCACACACCCTTAAATTAAAAAGTCTAAAAGTGTAGGCTTTTTCTTTCCTTTTTGCTAGATTTTCCTTTCACTAAATGCTTTTAAAAAAAACTTTGGGGATGATACCCTTTTTTTATGCAACTGTGAGTCATGGCTGCCTGGCTTTCCTCCTGTAACATACACTTTGCATGAATCAGTCCACATGAACAGTTATAAAAATTGCAGTTATGGATAGGACACTTTTTTTTTTTTTTTTACAATGATCCAACAAAACAAACGTCTTTAAAGTCACGAATTCAGTTTTTTTTTGTTTTTTACTCTGATCCGTAGAGAAGTCCTGTGGTTTAACTTTACAGGGTGTGAAAGGCTGAATGCAGGAATGAAGAGCAGATGCCTGAACAGGGCTGTGAGTCTCTGTTACTGTTACCGAGGTCCCTTTAACACACCTCTCCCCTGAGGACGAAGAACTTGCTTTGGGTGGACCGGAGAATTATGCATGATCCACTTACATTTGAGTTAACCTATCCTTTAACATTGGTATATTTTCCTGACATTTCCTTTACTTCTATTTTAAGACAATTAAAAAAAAACACACACACATCTTCACAGAGCGAGTTTGCTGTCACACACACACACATGGTTTGGAGAAAAGGCGCTGAATTAGTAAAGAGCTGTGGTTTTCTGTTTCTCCTCCACTCTGAACACACGGTTCTGGTTTCTGAACTGAGGCACCGGACACCTAAAGACACGACCTCGGACATGACATGTAGCTGACATTAATGTTTAATTCGCGAGCGCTTATCATAAACGGTAGCGTGTCTGCAACGCTCGCATTTTCTTGCTTTAGAAGCTGCGCGCATGCGTGTTCAGCAGGAGCCTGACAAAAAATTTCCACTAAAACGGAAACGATTAAAGTAGTAACACAGAAATCTGTAAAGAAAAAAACCGTAATACTTACTGCAAACTGAAGTTTCGTAGCGATGTCTTTCTCTGCCTAGGAGTGTGTGACTGAGTGTGAGTGTACAACGCCCTAAAGTGTCTCTTTCACGAATCCCGAAGTCTTTCCAAGTGTTTTTTTTTTTTTTTTTTTCATTAAATAACTGGGCGTGTGCACATTCAGAGCAGGGCTGGAGGGGAAGAAAGGAATGGGAGTTTATACTCATGTGTGCATCTGAAGTGTTAAATTGCACCAAACAACTTTTAAAGTCTTACATTACAACATTGTACAACTGTGATGAAGTGAGAAATAAACTTTACATCCTTTTCCTCCCTCAAGTAAGATGCCAAACTAATCACTTTAAGCTGCACATTCCATGTCTAGTGTGTCTGTGTGTGTGTTTGTGGCAAGTGGAAACTTGTTAAGTCAGGTTTCTACCAAAAGTTTCATTAGTAACTAAGGTGAGACCATTCTCACACTGGCACCACACCTTAAGTGTTTCATCCAGAAGTTTCTCAACATTGTAAGCTTCGGTCTGGCAGCAGCTTCTTTTTTCTTTTCCTTTCTTTTTTTATTTAGAGAAGGACTGTAACACACTTCATGGAATTTGATTCTGTGGAACTGAATTTTATACGTACATATACGTACACACAAGCACATACGAGGGGGCGTTCAAGTCAGACTTTTGATTACCTTTTTTTTTTTTAAATATAAAAACAGAAGTCAAGACATGCCATTTGAGTTACTTATTCAATTATAAAAAAAATAAATAATGTTATTTAGATGACAACCGTCCTCCTGAATGCAGCTTTCAGTTATTGACTTGGAATTGTTGAAGGCATCCTTCAATTCATTCACAAAGACCTTCTGGTATCCCATAGAAGGAAATCACATGATGACAAGTTAGAAGACCTTGGGGGCCATGACCCATCGACCAACATTGAATTCTCACTGCGTTGCTGTGATAGACCCATCACTTCGAACAAAGCTGTCATAGGCAAACAAGCGATGTTGTCATGTCCACTGCTTCATTGCGACGGAATTAGCATTCCAGTGGGGAGGGGTGGGGGGTCGGTGGCTGCCTAGATTGCCCCCCTCCCATCCCCACTTACAATGTACTACAGTACCTGTTTCAAAAACGTCTGTGTCCCATCAGTCAGCCTGTACTTTATTTATCCATGTCTCACTCCCACTGTCCGAATAGTCCCCTTGAACAGAAATAAAATACTACCCTCGTTCCTGACACTTCTGGATTATGTTTTGGAAATCTTTTTTTTTTTTTTTTCAAAGAGTGTCAAGCACTTTCTGCGATTCACTCTGGATCACTGCAATGGTGTCAAAACACTGACCTTTGAGCTGGATCTTCATCTTCGGGAAGAGGGCGAAGTCCGCAAGAGCCAAATCTGGAAGTGAGATCATGTTGTTTCTGGCGAGAAACTCAGGAGGGGAGAAACTCATGTAAGGAGAGTTCGGTGACAGGATGTATTGCCGTCATGGAGCATCCACTTTTTTGCACCCCACAGATGAAATCGCAGGCGTGGTAACGCCAGTTAATTCCATCTGATTGGATGAGCAGCATTTCATGAGTGGTGATAATGAGCCATAATGGGACTTTAAACTACTGTATATGTATCACTACGAGTCCCAATTATTATACAATCATCAATTACACTAACTATCTGTTGAACCGTGGGGGAAAAATTGGTCAGAACATTTGGCCATACTGAGGAGAGAACATGACAAGCTACATGACAAAACTCAAATTGAAAAAAAGTCACAGACTCACTTTTAGCCAGTAAACACATTAGATAACACTGTCATTTTAAACAAGATGTTGACTACTTATCAATTGTTTGGCATTTTGTTGTTTTATTCATGCCTAAGCCGAGCTGCAAGGCTGACTAGATTCTAACTAACTTCTAACTAACTTTTAGCTTCTAACGTCTTTTAACTTGCTTTAAAGGCTGAATCTCAAATGCTTCTGTAACTCCTAATCAAGGGCCTGCCTTACTTACTTACTAAGTTCCTGTAAAGTGGTGTTTGTGAATGATTGTGGGTACAGTTTCAACACGTTGGCAACAAGTTATCCAGATTAAGCATTCTACTTGCTGAGTGTTCACAGGAATAAATGCCACCTTGGCCGTTATCGCCATTCACAGATGTACAGGCTTTTTAAAAAATTTTGCACCATTCAAAATGGCCCATACACAGAGACAAACAGCGAAATGTGAGACAGTGTGAGTGAGATAGAGAAGGAACTCACATTTTTAAAATACTCAACATACCAAGATGCACTTTACTGGGAAATGTATCAATTAGTGAGTGAATAACTTACAGAACCAGTTCACCCACAAGTGAAACAACAGCTCTAAGCACACACACATGTACATGGTTATAAAACTATTTTAAAAGGTCTTTGAATGGAGTTTTTTTTTTTAGTTTACTTAAAGGGACTTTTTTTTGAAAAACAGAACAATAGAATAATTTAAAGCCCACATGAGTGCTTGCCGTTGGCCGATATGCAGCCAGAACTCCAGGAAACTCGGCTCTCCATTATTGTTTTTGTCTAAGGAGCTCATGAACTGGTCAGGGATTAATGAGTCACTGGCATTCTGCAGGGGGATGCATTAGCTTGTAGGGAGTTGAATATAGTTTCAAAACTTACTGCAAATGAATACTAAATAATGGTATTTTGGACTTTAGGATTAAATGGTGACTCTAACGAGTTAAATGTGGGCTTTAATTTGGATTAACGTAAAACATACAGGATTGTTGAGACAAGAGTAACACCACTCCCTTACTTCCAAACACATCATAGGGTTTTTAAGGAAGTGTGCTCTACATTGCCCTCTGGTGAATATACTTGGGTCAGCACTAACATTAAAACCCCTGACAGGGAAAGTAAAAAACATTCATGATCTTCTTGGCACCTTTCAAGAGGTGGGATATATTGGGCAGCAAAAAGAACAGCCAGTTATTGAAGTTGATGTGCTGGAAGCAGGAGAAATGGTCAAGCATAAGGATCTAACTTTTACGAGGACCAAACAGTGGTGGAAGTCAGAAGACCTATCCTTTGATGCAGGAATATCACTCAAGATCTGAGTTGCTCTGACACAGTTCTCTAGCCATCACACTTTATGTATAATCACTTTGGAGTCCTCTATGTGTCTTGATGTAGCATATATTAGGGACAGCTACAATACAGGCATTAGTTGTGTGACTTCCCTTCTTTTAACCATAAGCTTATGTTTTTGTGAGGCGTGGCTATGGGGATTTGTGCTGACTTTCCAAAAACCTTGGCAAATAATGTCTTTATGAAGCTTGCTTTGTGTACAGGGGATTGTCATGCTAAGAGCAAAGAAATCTAAATGCCACAGCATACAAAACATTCTAGACAACTTTATGTTTCTAACTTTGTGGCAACAATTTGAGGAAGGCTTACAGATGGTGTGTGATAGTCAGGTGGCCACTAACCTTTGGTCATGTTGCATATTCAGTGTGTTGGTCATATAGTGTATTCAGTGTTTTGACACCGTTGCCGAAATCCAAAGCATGTTGCAGAAGGTGCTTGACACGCTTCGAAAAAAAGACTTCCAAGGCCTAATCCAGAAGCGGCAGGAACGAGGGGAGTGTTGTATTTCTGTGCAAGGGGACTATTTTTTAACATTTTGTGTGTCACTGTAATCCTTTAGAATTGGAACTTGACAACTGATCTCTTAGAATTTGGCAGAATATGTCATTTTTAATATAAAAGGTACCATGGTCATAGTGCTGTTAGAACGTTAAATCGAGAACAACCTCTTGCCTTTTAATAGATAGTACATGAGTCGGAGGCAAAAAAAATCTTATTTGGTAACACGTATTTGTAAAAAAAATTTTTTTTTGTATTTTTGCACATTTTTATGTTTAAACAAATATGACCTGTTGGCATGGTTGCATTGCACCACCAGGGTGGAGAGTTCAATTCCTGCCTTCGATCGCAGTTTGCATGTTCTCCCCATGTGTGGTGGGTTTCCCCTGGGTACTTTAATTTCTTCCCACAATTCAAAGACATGCAGATTATTAGCACCATATTGTGTGAAAAATTGGTACCCCATCCAGGGTGTACCACCACCTTGTGCCCAGATTCCCCTGGGATAGGCTCCAAGCCCCCCACGATCCTGTACAGGATAGGCAGTAAAGAGAATAAGTGCGTAAGAATAAATGTGACTGTTACTTTATCTATATTTAGTTAGTTACAGTAGTTAGTTAGTTTATCAATCTTTTATATACTTACTTTTTGCAAAAATTATTACCCTAGATGGGCTAGTAATCATATATGGTAACTTCACTGACCTTGTTTTGCAACATAAAAATGTCAACAACGAAAGATTTTAAAGAAAAAAAAATCTTAGTCTTGAAAAAAGTCTTAAAATTTTGAATTTCCAACTATTAGGGTTAAGTCAAACCCTAGTCAATAAATGTTCATGATTTACAATGAAAGGTCTAGATTCTATGAGATTCATGTAGAGTCAAGGGAACAATAAAGTACAGTTTTTTAGTTCCATGTTTTTACTGATCAAGGCATACAGTAAATAGAACTTTGGCACGTCTCACTAACTTACAGTATATAAAAACAAATAATCTCTGGTAAGAACAAAAAAAAGAACAGTAGACTTCAAAATGTAATTCTTTCTTTTGAAACTTAATTTAACATTTAGAAAGCTGTAAAAACAGTTACACCAACACTGAACCACCTTCAGCATATTAACTTAAAGTTAACCTTTTCTATATTAGACTATCAGTCTCTCGCATCATTTTTAAAGAATTATGGCAGAAGAAAAAATTTTTCTTCTCTTCTAAAAAGAGGAAATAAAAGAAAGCTACTTCTCAGTGGTACCTTACTCAGAGGCCAGAGTGAGGTTTATGGTGATGTATTTCTAGTTACACAGCCACAAAAAGGATAACTGAAATATTTCAGTTACATTAAAAAAACCTTCAGGAAATGTACCAGGGTTCAACATCATAATATTTATTATTTTGTAGCAGATAAGTAAATAAATAAAAAGAAAAAAAGAGGTTTCTATTAAAATACAAGTTTCAGTCCATCCCTTATTCAACACAATCATTAATACAAATATTCCTCACTCAGCACTTTTAAACATTCTTATATTAAATGACTATTCTAAGTGGATTCTCTAAGACAGATCATAGTTACAAAGCATTGTTACTTCATGAGCAGTGCCCGGAGTATCTGTTGTTAAAAAACTCTAGTTCTGGTTAATGTTTAAAAAAAACTAACCTATTAATTTAAAAGCAAAATGTGACTGTTGAGTTAAATCATGCAAAATTAAAATTGATTTGCATTGAATTAATTTTTTTGTTTTTGTTTTATGTTTTGATGTAGCTGGTCTTATTGTTTTATAAGTGTAAGGATTTATTGGGTTATCTATGAACGTGAGCTTATCTACACACTTTAACTCAACATTTTCAAAGGATTAGAAAAACAAATTAAGTTTATGAAAACGAATTTTTAAAAAACATATTAATGTAAATTAAACATTTTTCTTTACAAATCACAGTCACAAATGTGAACATTGTCTTTACATAGTCCTTTATGTTGTTTTTATGAAGCATCCTGGAAAAGAAAAAGAAAGATTTATTAAGCACTTCAAAAAAATATATAATCTACAGATATTTTCCCCTCTACTTATTATTATAATTGTTGTTGTTACCTCTAACTACTGTTGACTGAAATATGAGTAGGGTACATTATTCCTGATTATACATCTAACTGGT
Source organism: Leiocassis micropogon (assembly GCA_028565275.1). Classification (NCBI taxonomy): domain Eukaryota; kingdom Metazoa; phylum Chordata; class Actinopteri; order Siluriformes; family Bagridae; genus Leiocassis; species Leiocassis micropogon. Next base: position 28,736,197 of record JAOVVA010000048.1, read on the forward strand.
CCAATTTAAAAATTGGTTGTTTATGTGACAACCTCATTTCCCCTCTCATCTGTTCCAACCACTCAGCACTCAGCATCACCAGTATACTAATCACCGGCCTGATCATCTGTCATCATCTGCACCTGTTTCTCACTGGTTTATGCCTTAAGTTAGATGGTTTGGATGATTCATACTTTCCTCTGAAATTGGGACTGGACTAAAAATGAGAACCAGAAACTTGCCTTCTGGAAGTCTGAAAAACTATTCCTCAAGACCACTTTATAATTATAAATAATTCTGGTTCTTTGCAAGCAAAATATAAAGAAATAAGCAGTGGCTTAAACAAAATAATTACTTTTTATTGTCATTTGTGAAAAATATTTTACTTTGATATACTGTACATTCTTACCATTTTTATCGCTGTGTTGTAAACTTTGTATTGAATTTCAGCAAGGGAAGTGCCAAAATGCTAGCAGACATACTACTGAATGTATGTAAAACACCAGATAAATGTCTGTGTGACTGCCTCACCATGTCTCCTTCTGCAATGTTTCTTCTCAGACGTTCCCAGAATTGTATCCTTTCCCCCTCATCTGTTGGCCAGTCCAGGTACGTGCGCGATTTCACAAGCTTGGCCAACCTTTGAAATATTATACAACTTTTTAATTTAGTGGTGTTAATTATATAAAGAACATTAACAATTTGCTTATAACTTGCAAGCATAAGTTATGAATAACTTTAGAAACATTTAGAAAAATACATGATGAGTGGCGTAGTGGTAAAGCGCTCGCCCTATCATCCGGGGAGCGCTGGTTCGAACCCCGGGTGATGCTGTTTTCCTCTCACAGCCG
>JAOVVA010000048.1:28745486-28763442 GCA_028565275.1 Leiocassis micropogon
ACACACACACACACACACACACAAGCACAGTTTAAACCCAACGTCATTTGTTAGGAGCTGCATAGCAGGCATCATGCCATAGAAGCCATAATATCCCCAAAACACACAGTCTGCTCACATTTATAGCCAGGAAACTGTTATACAGTAGCAGTGCTTAGATCTCCTTGTTTTGAACCAGGTGAACAGGATCATGTACTGTAAATGTGGAACCTTCACTATACAAACAATTCAGAGCAAGAATTACACACGACACACACTTTAATCAAAATTCTCTGCATAATGTTACCCCTTTAACCCTTTTCTTGTCACTTTCCCTCTTTTCTCTTTACTTCCCCCTTTTTCTTGAAGCCTGAATTTCTCCATGGCCTCTTTTGCAAATAACTCCATCTCTTTCTCTAATTCATCATCATCATCATCGTCGTCGTCGTCGTCGTCATCATCGTCATCGTCGTCGTCATCTCCATTTGCCATGTCTTCCAAAATGTTTCCCACATCCTCCACAAACTCGCTGAACGGTATCTGCTCATGGACGTAGACTCCATCAGTGAAGAACTCGCCGATGAGCTTGCTCAGTTCCTCTTTTCTTTCAGTTTGGTCCTCATGTCCTTGAAGCTTTGACAAATAGCCAGACATGAACGCCTCAAAATCCTGTTGAGAAACAGGAGCAAGCCCCTCTGCGTGTGCACAGGATGTGACATCAACGCACTCTTCAGTTGAGCCGTAATAGTGACGGATCTTCTCCCTCTGTTCAGCCCAGTAGTTCACGTGCACGTGATCTTTGCTGTGCTTCTGGTCACTGTAGGAATGGTGCGATGCTTCATGTTTGCCTTTTTTACTCATCTTCTCCTCTTTTTTATGGTTCTTGTCTTTGTATTTTTTTTCCTCTGCCCATCCTTCTGCTCTCTCTCCACGTTTAGGTTTGTCCTTCTCTTTTCTACCATGATGCTTTTCCTCTCTGTCTTTTCTTTCACTGTTTCCTTCATCATGATCTTTCTTGCCTTTCCTTGATTTCTCCTTTTGCCTTTTATTACTGTACTTTTCATCATCTGATTCTCTCCTCTCTTTTTCATCATCCCATTCCTTTTTCTCTTCCCAGTCCTTTTTTTGATCACTTTTCTCTTTCCATTCTTTCACATGCTGGTTAGCATGCTTACGCTTTTTCCATTCTTTCTCTTCATTCCCATCCTTTTGCTTCCATTCCTTGTCTTTTTCTTCATCTCTTTTCTCTTCTTTCCAGTCCTTTTGCTTCCATTCCTTGTCTTTTTTTCCTTTAACTCTTTTCTCTTCCTTCCAGTCCTTTTGCTTCCATTCCTTGTCTTCCTTTCCATTATCTCTTTTCTCTTTCTGCCATTCCTTGTCTTCTTTTCCTTTATCACGTTTCTCTTCCTTCCAGTCCTTTTGCTTCCATTCCTTGTCTTCCTTTCCATTATCTCTTTTCTCTTTATTCCATTCCTTGTCTTCTTTTCCTTTATCTCTTTTCTCTTCCTTCCAGTCCTTTTGCTTCCATTCCTTATCTTTCTTTCCATTATCTCTTTTCTCCCACTTTCTGTCAACAAATTCTCCATGCTTCTCCTTTTCCCAATTTTTATCTTCCTTCCACTCTTTTTTCCCACTCCTTTCCTTAGGCTTACTTTTTTCACCATTAAGCTTCCATCTTTGGGCATCTTCTTGCTTATGGTCTTTTTCCTTGTTCTTTCCTTCTCCCTTGCGCCTCACTTGCTCGTCTTCTTCTTTCTTCCACTCTTTATGATCCTTTGAGCTTTTTCCTTTGCCATCTTGCTCATTCACCTTTACATTTTTATCCTTCTTCCATTCCTTCTTTTCTGACTCTGGGTCTCTCTCTTTCTTCTCTTTCTCCCAAGCTTTTTTATCCTTCCTCTCTTTCTTGATCTGACTACTCGCTACCTCCTCATGTCCAGCAGAGGGCTCCACAGCTTGCACATTTCCTAGAAGACAGAATGAATGTTGATCAGTGAATAAAGTAAAGAAGTGATAGTGACATTTAGACTTAATTAATCTGCAGATGCTTTGTTGGTTCTGTACCTGTACTCTGAGTGAGCTCTGCAACTTTATCTTTTAAATGCTCCAACTCTTTCTGCATAGCCGGAAGTGCTTCAAGCTCCTTATTGACTCTTTCACTCTCTTTTTTCACCATTTCACTCTCTTGCTTGTACTCTTTCTGAATTGCAGGCAGTTTATCTAACTCTCCTCTCATCCTTTGGTTTTCAGCTTCCAGCTCCTCCCTCTTCAGTCTTTCCTTGGTGCCTTCCTCCACTTCAAGTTGTACAGCCTTTAATTCCAATTCCTGTTTCTTGTTTAAAAAGACAGAAAGTTGGTAAAATAATGCAAAACTTAGAAGACACTCAAAACTGATACAAGTACATGAAGCTACCTGAAGCTGTGCCTGTAAGCTTGCAATTTGCTGGTTCTCCTTGGCCATTTCGTCCAGTATTTCTGGTGGCTGGACACCTCCAGGTATGTCTCCTTGTGCATAGTCCTGCTTGATTATGGCAAAAATCATAATCATGATTATTTTAGTCAATACTGTAGCGTTTGTTCAATCATGATTATTTACCGACCTTAGAACCATCATGCATGCAACGCGTGTTTTTAACACAAAACTTTAAGCTTTTTTTAGTTAATTTACGTTTAAAGAGAGCAAAAGAGGAAGAGAGAGAGAGATGCCACAGCTTGTAGTAGTAGGGGTACAATGGGTCACAAAACTCACAGTTCACACTGTATTACAATTTGAGTAATGAACTGAATTTTTCGGATCAGCAAAAAAGGAAGACAAATATAATTTTGCTTTTCATTTATTGCTTATAAAACATACTGTATACAACACTTAAAGCAAGGAACGTTTGTCCAAGGTCAAAGCTCAATTTAAATGAAACTTGTTTAATTAAAACAACATTCAATATGTTGGATAATTTAATCAAATTTCAAATAAAATATTTAGTGTGCAGTTGTTAAATTACAAAGCGCAATAAGACATGGTGATAATATTTATTTGTTGGGTTAGTTTGTCCAATTTAGTTTTGAGCCTGTACAAATGGAGAAACTACGTATAGAGTATGCACATATTCTAAATGTTTAATGCACCGAAAGCTAATCACATCTTGATTGCTGCATATTAAATCCACTGCAGTAATGACCAGAGGCAAAAATAAGTAAATAAATAAATTGTAGGGCTGCAACAAAGAATCAATAAAAATCGATTACTAAAAGCGTTGGCAACGAATTTCATAATCGATTTGTTGTGTCGCGCGACGCAGAGACATTTGATTATTTAAAAAAAAAAAAACTTTAGTTGAGCGCGAGACTGAGTGAACACACTCGGTCTCGCGCACAGATGCTAGCAGAGTTCGGCGCCTCATAGACAGGGCGGAGCGAAAATAAAAAACAAAAATGAGCCGAGGTAGAGGAAAGATACATGGCGGAGGCTGCTGGGTCTTAGTGCGCGTCTCTTACTGGTATAATCAAAATCCGTGCACGCGTGTACTGTTTACTATAACACGGTGACCACGTGTGTGTGTGTGTGTGTGTGTGTGTGTAAAACACATTTTATTTTGTGTCTGTATGCGTGTGTGTACAGCGCGCGTGTAAAGCAAAAGCAAGTCTCATTAGAGGCGTTAAAAATCCATGTTCTCTCTCTCGGCTTAGGCTGCTCTTTGCCTGTTGTACCCACACAGACCCCTCTTACTTTCGCCTTCACAGACACAGACACACACACGCTTTCTCTCTGCTTTACACAGAAACACTGCTCTGTCGCAATTCTTTTCAAAGGTAAAGTGCAGGTTAATTTTATTTTATTTTTACTTTACAGCAGTGATTCCGTTAGTGCGTTTTAAAAAATTTAATTTGGTTTTCGAGTGTTTTGGAATAAGACCCGCTTCCGGAATGAATTATGCTCGTAATCCAAGGTTCCACTATATCTATTTGTCAGATGTAAAGCATACATGTCTATGTTTTTTGTGTTGGTCCATTTTTATTTTATTTTAGTTTTAGTTCTGTTTTTGAATAAAGGGTTGGAAATGAATGTTTTTCACGGGTTTTTGGGTTTTAATCAATTAATCGAATAAATAATCGACAGATTAATCGATTATTAAAATAATCGTTAGTTGCAGCCCTAATAAATTGTGTCACTTTTTAAACTACTAGGGCCCAACTTTATACTATATGTATCCGATATATGTCAAACAGCTTATAACTTACAGCTCAACTAAATGTCTCTAGTCTAGAAATGTCCTACTCGACATTCTGCACACAACTTTGAAACACAATACAGTGCTGTCTTTTGTACAAAATGCATTTGAGCACTGAAAAGGTTTGCCCGTAAAAGCAGAATCAGAATCTGCAGCTCAATCAAAAACACAACAAGAACTTACCTTATTTGCTTCTGAATATTTCAGGTCCTTGGAATCAGCATCTCCCTCTAAGTTGAGAGCAACATTTAAGTCAATTATTTCAAGACCACTGTAAATTGAGCTACACTGCCTGGCCAAAAAAGTCAAACACACAGATTCCTTTCAATCACCTTTAGCCTTGATTACATCACACAATGTGGTGGTCAGTTCATGTGTGAAAATGACTCCTCATGCTCCCAGCCTCACAATTTGAGTCCCGGAATAAGTCTGTGCCATCAGGGAAGAAAAACTCCATGAAATGATGACCTGAATGTACTGAATGACCAGGTTGTCAGCTTGCTTCATATAAGATAACCTGGTCATTCAGTACATTCAGGTCGTCAGCTGGCTTCATTTTATTACCACACAACATTGCTGGGCCCAGACCTGACCAACTGAAGCAACCCCAGACCAACACTATCCTTCCAGGGTTTGATAATGTGCTCTTAACCCAGTTCCAGCAATTTCAAATCTCCTTAGTTGTTTTCTTTGCTTCATGCAGCCTAACAATTTGACGCTTTTAAAATGTTGATTTTTTTTTTTGACCAGGCAGGGTACATTATAAAGAAAAACATGAAATAAATGTAAATGTAATATTAAGGAGTTATACTGTATACGCATACACACACCTTTACGGTGTGAGGAAACAAGCACACAACAAGTACACATGCGAAAGTTAAAATGAATAAAACCATTATGCATGTCAGTCCTCTGTACTTCACCAATTACTTCAAACAGGTAAATTATCACTACAAATAATTTTTACATTCTCTCAGGTCATGCAATTCTTGGTGTTGTATGTAAGTTGTATGTAAGCAATGATAAAAAAAAATCAAACTTTTTTGACTAAATGAATTTAATTCACATTTTCTATAGACAGTGATTGATGGATAATTACACATACCTACCTTGTAATTACACTGATGAGTGCTTTTATCAGGAACTGTACAGTTTCATATACTGTAGGTACTCTATACCATTACTGACTGAAGTTAATATTCTGCACAATCTTTAGCCTCTTGTGCTAGTTATCATCCATCCCTTCATCGATGTTGTATTTCTGACCATAAGACTGCGGCTGGCAGGGTGTTTTAGTTAACAGACTGTTTTTAATCCAGAAGGAAAGAGTCTGTTGTGTACCAGCTAAAAAAATCGTAATACCAATAGCCAAACGATGACGAATAATAGTCCCGTTCCATTGGTTAATGGAAAAAAGGCAAATAAACCGAGTAGCACCAGATATAATTTCCAATTGTATAACAACAACAAAAAAATGAAACTATATGGTTGTATACCCAATAAAATGCCCAGTACATAGAGATACATTGTAGGTATAACTCCACGAGGTTTTTTTCTGCTTGGAAGCAATATTTTTGCTCATGCTGTTCTGCTCAGTACATGCTAATCACATGGCAAGTTTCACTGCTATTTTACACTGATCAGTCACAACACAACCATTAACATTAAAACAAGATAGGTTTCGAGTTCCCCTTGTATCACCAAGGTGGCTTTTCTCCTCAGGGGCTCTAGAGGTATGCTCTGGTGTCTGGCTTTTGGTGTTTTTTGGTGTTAGATTTTCTATAGGCTGACCTTTGGTCCCTGTGGACATGGATGAGCCTTGCCAACCCATGATCCTGTCACCGGTTTGCTGGTATATAGTTGGTGATCAATGTTCTTCAGTTCCCCTTGCGGTGGTGTTGATGTTATGACTGATCAATGTGCACTTATCCAAAATAAATGACAACACAACACCTCTAGAATTAAATGTGATACAGAAAATACAACAATCAAAATAATGCCATGCATTGAGGCATTCATAGAAATGCTGAGCAGGCCCAGAGATAATCATTTTGAAAAAGGATTAATTGCTGTAGCAAAATACACCAGTAAATAGGTTTGAAATGCACACATGCAACAACTGTGATTCTCATGCATTAGTGAAATATGTAAGGAAAAACAGAACAGCTGCACTTTTTAAATTGACTGAGAATGTAAGTGGAAGGGTGGTTTCCTCCGGAATTACAATGTCCCCATAGACAGGGCATAAGGGCTTACTGAATTATTTGACCAGGATGAAACGGTAAATCATACGCTATGGCCTTCATGATCACCAGAGCGCAACCAATGTTGCAGACAGCTTTCCAGCATCATTACCAGCTAAGGTCACCTTCATTACAATACCTCCTGTATGCATTCATATTTTACAGGGCTTAATTACCTAAACTGTTCCATTTTCTTACATTTTGGTCATATACACTTAAATCTAAAGCAACACCCAGTTAAAGCAACTTGCCCAATCAAGGCAATCATTAAGCATCAAACAAACATACACACTACGTACCATCATCCAGGTCAATGAGAACACCTGCAGAATAATACAGCCCTGTCTCAGGAAACCCATTAACTTTACTATGAAATATTTCTGTTTTATAGATTAGAATCTGCATTATATGGTAGATATTTACCAGAGAAGAATATGGTGCCCAAGCCTAGAAGAACGAGCGCTCCAAAAATGCACTTGTTCAAAGTGAACCCGATGTCTCCTTCTCCTTCTCTCCGAGGATGTCTAAACTGCTCTTCCTCAACCTCTTCCTCCTCCTCCTCCTCATCTCGATGGTACAAATGTGTCAGGACAGTTACATTCCTCCTCCTTACTCCATCGCCCTCATTCGCCCTCTCTTCTGGCTGAAACTCTGCATGAAAAGAGAAACACTTTAAGCTGCAAATACATTACAGTACATACAATCACAACCACATTCTTCGGAACTGCTGTAACCCTGCCCGTTGATGTACTTGTATAAATCGACCAATCAAGTGGCAGCAGAGAAATCCAATGACAGTTTCATGAGCAGGACAGCCAGAGTGATCTGAGCTAACAGGATGATAGGAAGCTGTCTTTGGCTGTTGTGGCCCATCCAATTCAAGTTTCAAGGTGTTCAGAGATGCTTTTCTGCTTACCACAGTTGCAAAGAGTGGTGACTTAAACAACCATAGCCTTCCTATCAGCTCCAGCCAGTCTGCCACACAACTGGCACTTGTCATATATAGTCATGTGTAAAAGTTAGTATACCCTTATTCAATTCAAATACTTTAGATTTTTTCCCCCCCTTCTGTTCACTCGTTTGCATTTTGTCCATTTTTATAAACAAAAATAAATATTTTTGAAAGCATCCTTACTTTTTTTTTATATTTCTGCACACTTACAGTTTTACACAGTACTATACATAAAAACTGAAGCTTTTTATTTTTCAGCAGCAGTTTGTGCATTGGTGCCATCATTGGATTGGCTGATTATACAATTGTATGAATAAGTATATGTACAAGAGTGAGTCAAAAATTATCCACACTACAGTTATATTAAAACTTCTGTTGGTCTTATGAGCGCTTTCCGTTTAAGGCTTCTATCTCCCCAGTCACTGCAGTGCAAGTGTGCGCAAAAATGGATGCCCCACTGTGATTTGCACGAAAGAAGAGCAGCATGCAGGGATTAGTTTTTTTTTTGTCTGAGGGTGTACCTGATGCCAAAACAACTCACGGAAAAACAAAAACAGAAGCGAACTAAATCATAAATTGGTCACCATTTATGATGACCAATACTCTATGGAAGGTATTAGTCATCATAAATAGTGACCAGACATAAATTAACCATTGCAAACCTGAAAGTAACAAACATCCTCAATCGCTGACCAAGAAAAAGATCAAACTTCAGCTGAAAAATTTATGCTTACAGTTTTCTGGGGTTCTCAACGGCCAGTATTGGAAGATTATCAGGAAAATGGTTCAACAGTGCTCATTACAGTGAGATGCTTAATGAGGAGCTGAAGCCCAAACTTTGGATTAAATGTAGAGGATTGCTATCCAAGGGTGTTGACGATGTACGAGCACACAAAAACTTCGATTTGAGGTGTTAAAGCGTCCGCCCTATGGTCCGGATCTTGCTCCATGGGATGTTCCTCTGTTTGGTCCCCAGAAAGCAGCCATACGAGGACAAAGATTCACTTCTAATGAAGAAGTGAAGATAGCAGTACATTTGTGGCTCGCACCCTAAAAAAAAAAAAAATGTACTGAAGGAATACGAAAGCTTGTTAAAAGATGGACAAAGTGTACAGAAAACTAAGAAGATCATTAAAGGGCAGATAATTTTTGACTCACCCTCATATTAAAGTGGCCAGTTGGTTTGGATGTTATAAAAGCGTCCTAATAAATAATCATAAGCTTTCCACAAATTAGGTAAATTATCTCCTCCTTTTCACATTTTGGCTAATATAAGAAGTCATGCTAATTTTAGTTTAAGTACAGACAATAAAAATACACAAATGAAAAGTGGTGCATTCTGAGTTCTGATTTCTTGCAAATGCTTTTGTGTCATCAGTCAAAATGCAATGTCAGGGAGAAAAATGCCAGCATCATTTTAAAGCATATTACAAGTCGTGTTAGTGTTTCAGTGACATATCCCTGAAATTTTAGTAATCAGTAAATTTCAGTAAGCATCATTACAGAGCTGCATGGCTTAATGAGTTTACAAATCCTTTAATTCTAAGTGATTAATGCAACATTAATGCAATTATCTTAGCAAGCAGAACTGAAATCCACACTGAAATGCTGTGGGAGTCTCGCTCTGCACCACAGGCCTTGTGGATTGAGGCTATGCTCTTACACAGAGAGTGGGCCTTCACTAGTTGTGCTTCTATTTTTGGAATTCCTCAGGGCTCTGGGAATCAGTGTGCTTGTGCAGTTGTTCCACATCCAGCAGACACCTAGTTTCTCGAGTTGCTAGGGACAATGAAACCCTTTAATATGTGCCATTTTCCATTGGGTCAGGGCGGACAGACAAAATATTTAAAATGTAACACTTTTAAAATTTTATTTTATAAAGCAGTAATCACTAGAAATAGAGAGGAAAAAAAAAAGAGGGTTAATTTACATATATTCTTTTGAGGGAAGATTCATGTATTGCCACACTGACTAAATGTATACATTTTAACAAAATATATATTTAAAAAGTAACTTTGAATTGGGACATCACGATAGAGAATTGCTATCTAAATCAAATCAAACCTAGGCATTATGATGGGAGGATCCCTGATGATCCCCATCCCTAGTTATCATATATCTAACTCAAACAATATGTTTCACTGCCAAAGACAGTAGACTTTCTAACTAACAATGGTTTAACCTGAATGGCATGATGCACAGTGGAAAGTGACCACATCACAGGTCCAAGGTTTGATCCTGAGCTCAGGTTACTGTCTGTCAAGAGCTGAACATTTTTTTCATAATGTACGTCCAAATTCTGTGGTTTCTTCCAACCTCCCAAAAACATGTTTGGAATGGCTAAGATCAGTTGTGAATGAGTGTATGAATGTGTTTGTGTAGGTGCCATACAACTGACTGGCATCCGCTCTGTGTCATGCACAGCGTCTCTGTCTTTCTGTAATGTGCAAGTGGTGTCCGTGAATGGTTGCGTGTACAGTTCCCATAAACCGATGGATCTCTTACGAAAGTTGGTGACAAATTATCAGTCGATTTTCAAGGATCAGGCGCTGAATGTTTCCTTAAAACGTTTGCACCATTCAAATGTTTTACTGACATTCTGAGATCACCATACTGTGCTTAAAGTCAATATCAATCGTTTTTACGCCTTCATTCACGTGACATTTCATCACAGGTCCCGGTTTGACTCGAACACCCCTTGTATATATCTAGAAATATGCTAAATAATCATACTTGGTTTGCTAAAACCTTAAGCGATAAATTTGTTTAGACTGAAGATATTTTCACTTTCTTAGATGAGAAAAAAATATATATTGAAATTAATAATGTTTTAAAATGGGTTTAATAATCATCACTTAGTAAGAGGTCAGCTTTTGCAGCGTAGCATAGGCAAGATGCACAGAGCAGATTATCAGCTCTATCATATTTCAGTGAGCCCTACTGCAGCATTCAGGCCGTCTGGCGGCATTCAGGCCGTCTGGCGGCATTCAGGCCGTCTGGCAGCACTGAACCATGCAACTCCATACTAGACCTGACTATATCCGTCACTCTTCGTTAAGTCAGACGACCAAAACTTAAAGAAGAAAATGTAATCATGTTACATTCCTTTTGTTTGAATTTAACATATCTGTAAAACTGGGACATTTTTGGTGTGTGACCTGCTTCTCACCTTCTCCCAGAGTCTTCCTCAGCTCACTCTTGTCTTCCCCCTGTGAAAGCTCCTCCTCCTCTTCTTCTTCTAATGCTCCCGGGAGTGAAGCGGACACAGACGATGGCCTAATGTGTGTGTAAGAGTCAGAGAATGATTCTGTATCAATAAGGGGTTGGTTTTCAAACCCAGTACCAGAGGCTTCTTGCTCTTCAGGGTCTGGGGTTAAAGAGGTCAGGTTTTCAACATGAACAGGGATGCTGGACGATGTGTCCTCTTTCAAACTGGTACCGTGTGTGACAGCTGCATCTTCACTGCCCTCTAGTGGTGTCACCTGGTAAACAATATGCAAAAATATCACACCCATGCAAAATTTAATGTAAATAAATAAAAGAAAGTAAAGTATGTTTTGTAAACTTAAAATGTCAATGTTTTTTTCTTCAAAATTCTCAGTATAATACATTACTAACATCTATGTAAAAAGTCAAAATCTAGAATCCTATAGAACCTTTTGAGAGAGGCATTTTTGATTTAAGGCATCAGCTTTGTATCACTTCAGACAAAATTTGAGTCTCGCCACTATGCTGGCAAGCAGTAAACCTTACCAGACACACTCTGTGATATACAAGCACCTTCTGACACTTCAGTGACTAATGCAATGCAGCAGGTAGCAGTACTTTTTTCATGCAGTTGTACAGCAATAAGACATCACTTTAAAAACATTAGCATTATGACCACCACCCAAGTTTGGGCTCTGCTTCTGCTGCCAAGGCACACAAGACCCCAGAGTGTACTGTGGTGTCTGGAACCAGAACTTTGGCAGTGGTGGGGCCTTTCTGGATTGAACCTGTTTGTTCAGCACGTCCCATGAGTGCTCAGCCGGATTGGGACCTGAGGAGTTTGAAGGCCAAGTTGCAGGCGTAGGGGACTTTCCCTGCTGGATCTACGCACAGCAAGCTGTAGTGCACTGGGTGTTCTGATGCCTTTCCAACACTGACTTTTCTTTTGGTAATTCTGAGCTGCGTTTGCCTTTCTGTGGGATCAGACCAGGCAGGCTGGCCTTTAGTCTCCATGGCATTGAGGGGAAAACCTTGGGTGGCCACTGAGTCACCAGTTTATTGGTATATAATTAATAATCAATGGTAAGGTTTTTAGGGTGATTGGTGGATAATTTTATAACTAAAGGTATGAATATTTTAAACTGATTTGCTATCAGCTTATTCATTATTCAGTTTTTCAATTTGTAATTTTTGTAAATAAGGAATTATTCAATTCAATAAACAGATTTTTTGAAATCTATATTTTAATCTTCTAAAAGTATTTTCTGTCTTTTTTTCTCATGGTTGTTTCTTGCATTATTCAGCATCCTTACCGTGATAAAAAAAAAAAAAAGGTTTAAGGTAAACCCCTAAAATCTACATCTTTACTTTTTAATAAAACAAACAAACAAAAGTTAGTGTACTTAAAGGTGTTTCTAAAATATCTTTATTGGAATTGCAATTGTTAATAAAAGTGTTGCATTCATGACCCTTCTTACCTTATCCTATCACTCCTGTATTTCCAGCAAAAATCACTAAATATCCAAACTCACAAGCATATTCACTAGTATTCACGTTTAAGTGGCAAAAATTAGCGGCACCAACCTGTGGAGGATCAAGAGGGTGAGTTTGCTCTGCTGGTGTGTCTGAGAGCACTGGTGATTTTGTGAGAGCTGGTTCTGCATGCAATTCTCCCTGACCATCAGTCAGCGAACCCATGCTCTCCACTCCAGATTCCTATACAAGAACGCATTTCAAACATTAATTTTTGTTCCATAAGCTATTCGCCTAAACCCACTTCAGAACACAGTTCCTCAGCACTTAATTGTCAATATTAACATGTTTTTATACAACAATCACTTGCACACACAAGACCTAAATAAAAGGGACAAAGCTTCAAAAAATGGACTGGTGCATCCATAGGCATAGAATGAAACAAACAAGTTATAATAAAATAAATATTATAATATATATATTTTTTTAAACTCAATATATGGAAACACTGGTAGTCGGATTTATCAGTATATGCATTTTAAAGCAGAAACATATACTCTCTTCGCCTGGAACTAGTGGGAAGCAGTGGCTAGTTGAAACTGGAAACAGTGCCGGGTTGACTACATGCTAATACCACACACTGAACTCGATGTAGCTTTAATAATATGCTATGTTATTGTGGTAGCAAGAAATGCGTTCACTTTTAGAATGAAGCATGCAGCCCAACAAAATAAACAAGTCTACAGAGTCTAAACTCCAGTTAATTCTTAGAACAGATACAAATCTGTTTCTAAAATTTAAATCATTGCCTTCTTGATTAATAACACTAGGTCATTCATCAATTTCAGTGCTGATGTCAGCAACTGAAGGAACAACTGTAACATTCTAAGAGCAGTGAACAAAAACAGGATAAAATTTATGAGTCTTCCAAAAAAAGACATGCATCACCTGCTCACTGAACATGCTACTTCTAAAAATGAAACAGCTAGTGCACATCTGTGCTTCCAAAAAAAGGGTTTGGTCAAATTCCCCTTCATGGTTTAGGAGGGGTTTATCAATAGAGGAAAAGTGTAACCATGACGCATGACGCCAATGTGAGACAACAAACATTGGCGTCGCCTATGTTTCGCAGGCAGGTGAAACTATTTAACAGCTTGAGCACATCTACAGTATTAAATATTGACTATATCAGCCAGTTGTCCACTAAACTACAGTCAATAGTTATACAGGAACCGTAGAACATAGCAGTCATACCCAGCACCACTCATTACAGAGGAGAATACAGTAAGTTATTTGTAGCCACATTACTAAACTTCTTGGTCAAGTTCCTATAAATACTTTAGGAGGAGTTTTGGATAACAGAAAGCATAGATGTGAACTAGAAATTTCACTTTCTAATAATTTTTGTTTGAAAAAACAAAAATTATTAGAAAGTGAAATTGCTCGTTCACATCTATGCTTTCTAGTGAAGGTTCTGTGAATGTCTGCTCAAATTTTTCAACAATGGTTTAGGAGGAGACAGAGGGGGAAAAATGTGATGGCAATGACATAAAACAACGAACAGATAGGCAGGCAACATTAAAACAACAGTCAACAACACCAACAACCTCCACAGGGCAGGGTGAAGGGGTCACAAACCATTGTTTAAAGAAGGGCAGAAATATAGAGGGCATACCACCACAAGGTGCAAACGACCAGCAATGAGAAACAAAAAGTCAAATTAGAATGCGATTAGAAACACAGAGATCAGCAACAAAAGCCTTGGAAGCAAGATGAACCTCTACAAAAAAGGGTTGGAAAAACCAAAGTGTGAAGAAAGAAAGGATCTGCTTGTGATCCCAAACATATAAGCTCATTACTTATGCTTGCCTGGTTGATTCTGGATCAAGCTTACCCATCTTTATTGATAATGTGAGAATGATGGGAGTCTGCCAATTTAGAGAAATCCATTTAATCTAAATAGGAGGAACTTCGTCGTGCAGCAAGACAACAAAGGAAATTATCACAGAGGAAAAAGTGGACGGACCAAGCCCGTATCTAGAGGAATCAAGCCAGTATTAACTGAGCAAAGCAAGAAAGTGAAATTCAAATCCATCGTTTTTGATTTGTCTTTTTTCATCTCAAACCAAAAAAACTAAATATTTTGGGGTTCCATCACAGATTTATGTATATGACATGTTATACAGTGTGCAGTATACCATCAGTGAGTGAAGTCATGTACTTGTTCTGTCATGCCATCCTGAGAGGAATAGGCACATGAGTGAGGAAAAGACGGATCGTTTAAAGAAAGAAGGATCACGTCAGGCCTACCTTAGATACAGAATACACACACCTTTACCTCTGGAGCAAGAATGGTCCAACTGTTGCCATTGGAACTGCTGTTGTCAGCCATCGCCCCCTGATGGCTTTGTCCAGCAACTGCAACAAACATAAGGAATCGACATCTCTTCAGGCAGAGCAGGTAACAGAGCGGCAGATTAATTTCCATGCCCCATCGCATATTTGAATCTTAAATGACAAGGCGCTTTTATGCTGTTATGATAACGAGTAGGGAGGAAAAGGAAACTATGACGCAATGGAAAGAAATCAGAATGGCAGAATGGCTAGTAAAGGATTTGAAGTTATACGACTATCTTCATTAGTAGTTATCTCACACGTTGCTGTCAGCAACACTGGGCCTTCTTTTAAACAACATGTTTTGGCAAAGACCTGAGTAACTAAGGAGGTCCCTGACAGTCCTCCCCCCCAAAAAAAAGGAGTGCATTTTAAAGACGGAAGCGGAAGACTCTTGGGATCACTGTTGAAAAACAAAAAAAGTTTAAGTTACTGCACAAGTCTTGAATACGAGTGAGGAAACTAGAAATTGGTGTCTTTTCCAACTAGAGTCACTCGAGTCTATAACTGATCTCTACATTTCAATACAAGATAATCCTTGTATTCCTGACATTCAGAGGTTTAGCATAATATTTTACTTTTCAAATGGTTAAAGAAGATATTAAATTTAACCCAATAGCAGGCCAAAAAACTAATCAGATACTTTGTGACACACTTCACACTACATTAAGGATCCTTTTAATCTTCGTCGCAGTAATTTGGGTCTGTTAATAGAAACTCCCCCTTGAGAGGTTGGTAAATGTAGCCCTGGGCTCTGATGGGAACTCAGGATATAGTGGAATTAAATAAGATCCAAAAATAAAGCTATATGAAAGCCTGCTCTATTGAGCTGAATGCCTATTATACACGGCCACTTAATAAAAAGAGCATGACTGCATGGTAAAGGATGTGGAGTTATAACTTATGAGATTTTTTTTTCCATACACTGTTAGTTCAGCTGCATGTCTTCTTGAAAAACAAATGACAACGTCAGGCAATGTTGACTTAAAAATGTTTGCACTTCACAGTAATCTTCAGCTTAGGCTCCTCTATCTAAATTTGGTGAAGAAGAAAAAAAGAAGTTCTCCTGTATTTCTGTAAAGTTAAGATTACGCCTACAACACAGTGCAATATTGCTCTAAAATATGCATAATTTCTCAGATGCATAATTTTTACTGTATTATTAGGCAGAAGAATGGCCTATTGTCAAGAACTCGTATATAAAATGGTCTGAGCCTTTGCAGAATCATGACCATATTAAAGTTCCATCTATCCATCAAGAAACCTCTGGAGTCCAACTACGGACCGTGGAGGCCAATAGTGACCACTGTATTTATTCCCATTTTTACCACTGTGGTAGGACACGGTCAACATTCAGTTAAACAACCAGTTAGCCTAATCTAAAAGCCTAAAGACATGAATCTACAAATCCCGTCTTTGGAGTGTGGGAGGAAACCAGAGTACCCGGAGGAAACCCACGTAGGCACAGAGGAAACCTGCAAACTCATGTGTAGGAATGAATGAGGAGTGTGAGTGCATATGGTGATCCGGTCTGTGATCAACTGAACTGCCGTCCCAGTTAGGAAGTACTCAAATAAATGTGTGTCAAATGCATGATGCACAACGTTGCATCAATTGAATTCACATCATCAGATGGCACATATGTACATTGTAATGTAAAACATTTACATCATTAATCTGCTAGACAAGTCTCGTCTGAGTTATTTAAGCTTATTCACTAAAATCTGCCATGATTTTTTTTATCTCGTCCCAGCTCCAAAATCTGACCAAACATGGTAAAAGTTTGTCTTAACCTTAAGTCTGCTGGAACTGGAGGAATTTCTGCTTAAGTGCTATAACCCAAACCATCTACACAAAGCCTCTTACATCAGGGAATGGAACAAAACCATCATCAGCCCAGCAGTAACTACAGTACCTTATATACATTACATCAATGTGTACATATATGGGATTTAAATAAGTTTAAAACGGCGTCCTTAAATTAAAAGTAAAATATAAATAAACCTAGGTTGACTTAAAGTGTGTCTATTATACGTAATGAACTTTCAGACTAATTTGTTCACGGCCTCCTGTTCTCTGCATAAGCGCACTAAATAGGGCATAAATTCTAAGCTTTCCCCGCCTTGTGTAGGGCACTATAGAGCGGAAACATGCTCGTTTGGCATTCAAACTGTATAACCCGAAGCAAACACACCAATGCCGGAAATGAAGAGAAAGTTTGCTGTAATGCAAAATTCTAGAAGTAGGATAAACAACCCAAGCCTGTTTCCATCATATAATTTCTTTCATATTAAAAAAGCAATAAAATCTTACCACAAGTGCTTTGACGTCTTTTAAACCACTCAGGTCCTCGTCTCTCCGAGCGTGCAGTAAGTTTGCAACAGCTTCCAGCTCTCTTCTGGCCTTCTCTGCTCTGCTCCAATCGCAGCTATTGATTTCCCCAACGCCCCGCCCCCTGACGCAACACTGCACCAATCACAAGCCAGCAGGGCCATGCTTCGTACACAATGACTGACATGCACAGGTGTCAAGAAAAATAGAACGAAAAAAATCACCAGTGATTCAACACCCTTACAAAAGCCACACATATATATAATGTGATAATGTGGGTAGGCTTTTTCAGTAGTTTATTTTTTTAAAGCAGATGCTCTTATCCAAATGGGCTGCGTTCTATAAAATAATATGAAGGTGTTTGATGTGAGACTCTTTTTTTAGCATGTGTCTATTGGGATTCAGCATGCAGCTGCTTTTCCTCCATCAAAGGGTGCCAAATCTTTTGAGCAAGGAAGAAGCTAGAGAAAGCAAGTTCACGTGGTCAGATTGTCCTGGCTATGCAAATACTAGCCTGAGGTTTATTTGCACTGCACTTGCGAACAAATGTACCCAGTGGCAGTATTTAATTCAAGTGTATAATTAACACACACACACACACACACACATATATATATATATATATATATATATATACACACACACATACATAGGTTAGCATAGCGTAGCACTGTTGCCTTGCACCTCCAAGGTCACCGCAGTGTGCATGGAGTTTGTATGTTCTTCCTGTACTGGGTTTCCAGTCCAAAGACTTGCAGATTAGGTTAACTGGCATTTCTAAATTGCCCATAGTGTGTGAATGTGCATTTAAATGATGACTGCAGGCCCTATCACGGTTGTAAAATGAGGGAATAAACCAAATAGTAGACAACATTGGCCTCTACGGTCCCTAGTTGGACTACAGAGGTCCAAATAGATGGATACTGTATATACACTACTACTGAAAACTTTTTCAGTAAAGTGCATTCCAGGGATGGTCTTCACGAGAGGCAGTTTCAACATGGTGCTTGATGGGATTTGCAAATGCACTTGTCTTGAAAGAACTAGCTAGCAGCTGACCTTCGTGTCTTAAAATAACAACTGACTGTTGCTGTTATTACTTAATTATCTAATTCCATATGTTACTTCACATATGTGTTTAAAAATAATAA
>JAOVVA010000048.1:28791184-28812363 GCA_028565275.1 Leiocassis micropogon
TTTTTTTTTACTTTGAGGTCAATGACTGCCCAACATCTGGAATCCGTAGTTTTCAGAATCAGTGGTTCTCAGATCTGGAATCAGTAGTTCTTGGGTCTTGCCTTTGGTTCTGCCTTTATTAAGTATAATGCATGCTTTATTGGTCTGTAATCAGATGACTGACTAGCAGAATATTCCACTTTTGTACCTTAAAAAAACCCCGCTTGGGATAATTTTGAAGCATGATTTTCCATTTGTAGTGCGACGTGTTTGACTGGATCTGAACAGAAATCTGCTGCTTTTGTCAGCGCTCACCTCATTAATAAATAGAAGAGTACCACTTCCACTGGCAGTGCACGCGCACACACACACACACAAAACCACTCAGTATGATTGGAACTGCGTCGTGAGCGGTTCCTTCCCTTCTCCATGATTTTCTCTTTGCATCATTCTGCTATAAGCGAATCTTGTCTCATCTCTCTATATTGTGTTGTTGCAAAACTGCTCTTTATTTATTATTATTGTTTATTATGATTTTTTTCCTGTTAGAGGTTTACCAATGCTTTACATCTAGTGGTAAACCCTCTGTACTTACTCTGATAAAGCCTCCTCTTGATTATTGACTCCAACAGACCCACCTAACCTCTGGCAGCCTGTCCCTGACCTGACCAACTGTGTTACGAAGATTTTTATTTTATTTTTAAACCAAGTAAAAAGTAAAAAAAAAAAAGAAAAAAAAAAAGGTTATTTTATTTATGATTATGCCAGCAACCATAAATTCTGTTTTTCTTTGAGCTAATGATTTTGCTTTCTCTCTGATAAGTTTTTTGGGTTTTAGCTGAGTCAACTGTCTAAATTTACGATAATTGGCAGATACCCTTATGCAGAGCAACTTACATTTACTTACATCTATCTTTATTAATCAATACACATCTGAGCAGTTGAGGGCCCTGCTCAAGGTCCCAAAATTGGCAGCTTGGCGGTGCTGGGGTTTGAATCTGTGACCTTCTGGTCAACAGCTCAACATCCATCATTTCAACCGCGGAGCTACCCATGCCCTGAACTACTACTTAAGTCTAATTACTTTCAGCCCCCAAAAAATGGGGGAGGGGACCAGCTATATGCAGTTCTATATTATAATTCCTATTTCACTTACCTGACTTGGGTGTAAATGCTATGAAGTTAAACCTGAAAGACTGAACTTCAATGTCTAGATACCATTTTAGACGCGCAAAGTAATAATAACCGAACAATGTCCAAAAAATTATAGACCTTGACAAAGAAAGAGAGAGAGAGACAGGGAGAGAGAGAAATGCAGACACAGAGAGAGTGAGAAGCATGTAGAATAGAGAAGAAATGGTAAAAGACAGAGACAGAGGCATGGAGGGAGGGAGAGCGAGAGAGGCAGAGAGACAGAATGCAGACACTAGCTTGACAGAAACACTGACCAGCTCCACAGCAGAAACCATTTATACAGAAGATCATTTAGAATCTACATCATAAATGCAAACGTAACAGGAAATGGATTTACAGAAAATAGAGAAAAAGGAAGAAAAAGATGGCAAGACAAACACTATTAACAAAAGTGAAATGTCATTAGGAGCTTTTCCCTATGGAAAAAAAACATTTATTTTAGGAACACTTCTCAAGAGTACCCTGATGAGGAACAATCCACAGGGCTTCATGCGGTAAATAAGTTCGTGTGCCTACGATCAGTTTCAAAGCACAGCAGTCCCATGTGGAAAAGGGACTTTGTCATCATGGCACCCACGACTATGCACAGGCTAACCTTCACGTTACTTAAAAGGGACACATGCAGCATGTGACTTTCTTGGTTGACAAGAACTGGGTGTCCACCCCCTCGAAAAAAAAAAAAAAAAAAAAAGGGGACAAAAAAAGGAAAACTAGGGAAAGGATTCTTCCCAGAATCGAAACAAAACCAAAGGGACCAACACCAGATCAGAACAAAATACAAGTGACCCAGCTCAAGACAAGGTTATGGGTATAAAACTGAAAAAATAAGAAGAACAAGTGAGCCAGGAAGACGATACACACAGGTGTATCAACATGCGGGCCGCTTTCGGACGGTTTCCCTCCACCGGTTGCATGCAGATGTGTGACTGGGCATTGAGGCTGATTCTTATTGGAATCTACTTTTACAATTCAAAGTTTGCTTTTATGCGTGTGTGTGTGTGCGTGCATGTGTGTGTGCGCACTGTTTTATGAGGGGCTGCTTTAACAGGAAATAGCTCGCAGAAAGCAATGCACCATGCCTTATGATAAATCATGGTCTGCAATGACCTATATTTTTAGCTCCCACACTTTTTAGCACAGTTGCAATGTGTGCTTATGTTTCAGAGAAGAGTGCATTATACTGAAATGCATGAAAAAAAAAAAAGAAAAAGAAAAAAAAACCTCTCTAGACTCACCAGCCAGGTCCTGTCTGATAACCTACTTTGACAAAGCTTGAGACTGGCTTACTACACAGCAAATTATCTTCATGTGAATGATGAAAATTGAGTATAATGATGAAAATAAAGCACCCTGCTGTTTTCTAACAATGACGCAAGCTGATTGGCTGTGAAGACATAAGACAGCATTTCAAATGTAATACTCATCACTAAAAGAGACACAAATCAGTTGTCTACCTGCATACTAATGTGCTCTCTGTGCCTCAGTTACCAATGTGGAAGTTTTTCAAAAGTTTTAATGAGACCGATTTTCTGACACTCAGAAATGACACTTGCTCGATACTATTATACCAGAGATGCACCGAACGATCAGCCTGTGACTGGCCGGTTTTCAGACAGGTTTTTATAGATATCTGATGATCGGCCAAGGTGCAACCGAAACGCATTCGCTCGGTCATCTGGAGATCATAAGCTCAAATTCTGCTCTAGCCATCTGTAGGAGCTCTCAGTGGGCAGATGTGCATGCTCACGTCCATTGTAGCGGCACTAACAAATCTACAAAACTAGCCAATCATGTGCATCTGTGCTTTACTTCCGTGTCCTAATGGTATGAGGTAGGGCTGCATGATTTCTTTTTCAGTAATTTGCGAATCATGATTTTTCTTCATGGGAATTTGAGAACACGATTCTCTCGCACGATATAAATTTTTTGCAACTGAAACAATGGTTGCACCTTTGAAAGGAGCCAATCAGAAACGTGCCCTTCCAGCTTCTGACTGGTTGGCATTGTACCTCTTCTACCCTCTGACTGGTTAGCGCTGAATGCATGAGAATTGTAATAAGTGAAAAATAAATCTGAGCACAAAACACAGAGTTTTACGCTCACTAAAATAATGATACACTACTTTAACTCCATCAAGCAAACTGACAAGTCTGTTAAGGGGCTACCTCCTTGTTACGTGAGCGACAGCGGAACCCCGTAAATGAGGGAGGGAGTTGAGAGAAGTGATTGAGAAGTGTGACTAAATCATTTGCTAATCTCTTGCCGGATTGGTGAATTAATTGTGTTTTGTCTCATCAATGTGTGTGACTGATTTAGCATCTGGGATTGTTGTCAAGGAAATAAGCGAACGCGTGCATGCAGCAGGATCTGAAATACTTGCAAGTGCATCGCTGTCATTCTTAAATGAATTGTGTATGTGTTAAATGTATGTGAAGACTGTGTTTTTTTTTTCCTACAATTAATCGTGCAGCCCTAGTGTGAGGCAATTTAAGAAGCTCCTATCTTGTAAGAGGCATGTGAAAGACTTCAACCTGCCTGTTTAATTTGCACATATAAAAAAAAACTCAGACCAGTAACCTGGAGAAAGTCCTGCGACCTTGTGCGACCTTGGAAGGAATGTAAAAGTTATTGAATAGTCCATGTCTTATTATATACACGAAATTCCATTCGGTGCATCTCTACATTATACAGTTTAAGGCTAACCAATAGAGATTGACATTACCGAGTCTCCTTATTATGCGGGTTTACAGCTCGTGTAAGGTAAAATCGGTTTGATAAATGAGACCTATTGTTTTCAGTGTACTTTAAATGTTATGTTTATTAGCTCTTGATAAATGAGGAAATGAACATAAAGACTCTATTCAAGAGGAAAGGTCACTGGGGTGCGTGTAAAAATCAAACAAGTTCATTCTGTTGAAGAGCAAATTAGACCCAAGTCAATAATGAACAGTAAACCAATGAGGTCTGGGAGCGAGCTTTGACATTATCAGCCTCGATGCCTCAGGAGACCAGTGTGTGAGTTAGTGTGTGTGTGTGTGTGTATGTGTATGTGTGTCAAAAGCTTACCACATAGTCCATTGGACAACTCTCTGCTTTTGTGTACCTGTTCCCCTAGAAACACCACAAAGCGCACACAAACTCACATTAACATACATATACTTTTTATTTTAAATCATCTTTGACCCACAGCATTACCACAATTCATTGGAACTGGTCTACAAACACTGTTTACCGTTCTATATGCTTCCAGCAAATTGCATCCAAACCTTTTTGCGAATCTTGGAGATCTGCCTTCTGCCAAGCGTGAATGAGTGTGTGTGTGTTTAACCTGACAGTATAATGAATCACACAATACTCACCGTGCTATAGAATGACTTTCTTAATCCTAGTTGACAGTAAAAACAATGACACAATCACGGACGGGCTGAAATCCACTCCAGTCTCTACGTCATCTTTACAATGAGAAAATTATGTCAGAATGCGTAACAAGTTGCACCCTGTTGGTGGATGGGTGACGACAGCAGATTATCACTTCGGGTTTCTAGTGTTGTAGTGTCGGGCTAGAACCGGATTCTGAGGCGACACAGGATGCCAGCTCTCAGAGCTGAAAAATACCATGCATTGTGTTGCTTTTTTGCTCACCATGGATGTAAATAGTGGTTATAGATGTAGACATCTGGTCAGCTCAAACCCTCCCCTTCACCTCCCACCAAAGACCCCTCAGGCCTTTGCACCAGCCCGATCAGATAACAAATGTTCCTGTTGAAAAGACTGATGCTACAGCATACCACAATTAACATATTCTGAAAGGTAGTTCGCTAAGTATTTAACGAATTTCGTCCAAGCTGCTTTACTAGTTATTATTTCACTTCTTTAGTTGCGTTTTGCTTACGGTCCACAAATAGCTTGGTGTTGATTTGTTTATGGCTTGAGGCGGAAAAAGTTCACTCGTCACTCTCAGCGCTGCATGTAACAAATATGTTTAACAATACACACATACAACAAAGATGCATTTGCGCACACAAAGTGTCAGCTATCAACAAAATGTGCCACACCTGAGCACTGCTGAACTGTGTGTGTGTGTGTGTGTGTATATATATATTTACACGTGTTTGTGAATGTGTGTGCATGTGAGATCTCAGTGGCTAATATGCGAGTGCACGAAACAGACTAAGACAGAAGTGGTCGTGCTCAGACACACCATGGTATGACAAGAATGATCACATATGAGGGGGAGGTGTGTATTTGCCCCCGCTTGCCTGCCTTTCTGTCTCAGCCACGAAGAATAGCAAGAAACTCACGCTCCAGCCCGCGAGCTCGATTCGAGTCCACTCAGCACACCGTCTCTAAAGACAGTTACCAAGAGCAACACCACCGGAACATTTTGTACTTCTTAGGAAGGTGTATTTCTTTTCACTCACCCAGACGAGTGTTTTATTACTGAGGACGGCTGAGTGTGAGAGGTAAAAAAGTGAATCTAAAAAAACTAAAGGGAAAAAGCAAAAAGAAAACAATGACTTCTTTTAGTCAATGATCAAACGAAAACCAGGCATCGATGGAGAATTAGCATGACACCATGACGTGATCATCCAGTTCAAAATACTTCATATAAATCACAGAGAACAGCACTGAATCAAAAGCAGATATAAGCAGGTGTTTTGGTAGATCCATCAAACTATTAATATTGCTAAGAACTACAGCAATAATAATAATAATAATAATACCTTCTGTCAAGGACGGGAATCGCCAGCGACGACCCGATACAATATCACGATACCTAGACGCTGATCCAATTTGTACTGCGATTCTGTTACTACCGCGAGTTTATAAATATCTTTATTCTATATTCTTTTTTAAAATTTACTACAATTCTAAACAAACTTGTCAAATCATCTCCTCCTATCACAAAGGATGCTGTGCTACCTGCCAATGCTCGGAAAGTTTAGAGAGTATTGAGGAATTGCAACATTTTTCCACCCAAAAAAAGCTCAAGGTGCTCATCCCGTTTCTGAAAGTTGCTGGCCTAAAAAGAATTATGTGCCTGAGCCTTATTGTCATTTTTGGGATTTCTAAAAGACAGAAAACTGCCAAGGCAAGATCAGTTCTGTGCTGTGAAGCTATCTGGATAATTCGATAAGATGGATAATTAGTAGTGCCGGGAATCATGAGTGGACTGTCAATTCATGTTTCCAGGCCATTCAATAGCACTGATGATTTATTTCAAGCAGATATATTCCTTACAGGTTTTGAAGTATTAAAAACTACTCCAAAGCATTTAATACATATGAAATGCTGCGTAACTTGAGTGGTTGACGGTTTAAATGTCACGTCTAATACAAAGTGATAATCCTTTTTTTTTGTTTGTTTGTTTGCTCCAAACTCCAGTCTAGTAGGGAGTGACATTACATCAGCTGCCCATAAAATCAAAAGCAGCATTTGTGATACTCTTGCAAAACATAAGCATTTGGGGAAGATGGAAGCGAGTTGCATTTTCTGTACTTTTTTTTTTGGATTTTTAAGGAATTAGTCCAATTCAGAGTACTTAACATTTAGAAGTTTACTTCAATAATCTGAAAAGTCTGAATTGAGCCAAAACAAATCACTGAACTGAATCAACCATCAAAAGATCGATTGAAATGCATAAATCAATTAAATCACACTGATCTAATAATAAGGCAAACTAAGAAATTCTACGATATTGTTATATTCATCTGAATTCATATAAAGGGAATAATGTATTATGTTTATAACACCCAGTGGTCTGAGCGAAACATTTCTTCTGAGCCTTAAGTGCATATTGTGAACTTTACCAGCCAGGAAATGTGCAGTTGACTCCTCCGGTCCACCCACTGCATCACTTCAACCTTACGGTTCAAAGAGCGACGGATTAGACCAAACGAAAATACCCGAGAGTTGGTCACCAAAATGTTACTTAAGTAGTCTGTATAAATATATCTGTACTTTCTACTTTATTTATGAGGATCACATCTGTGCATCTGCTGCGACGGCCACTAAAAAAAAAAACTACACAGATACAGGCCAAGAGTTTTGAGTAATTTTCACATCAAACATTAGAATGAAGGAAAAAGTGTGCTTTCTGTGACTAGCATGGTTGTTGAGAACAGATGTGCTAGTTTGAGTATTTCATAAATTGCTGATTTCCTGGAATTTTCACACACAACTGTCTCAAGAGTTTCCTCAGAATGGTACATGGACAAAAATCCTAAAATAAAATACTTACTGTAAATGGAGCTTATGCAATCAGAACTAACGAGTAAGGACATCCTGAATAAAATTTCTGCCCAAACAAAAAAAATAGAAAGTCTAATAATAATAAGCTTGGACTGAAAGAATGGGGGCGGCACAGTGGTGTAGTGGTTAGCACTGTCGCCTTGCACCTCCAGGGTCTGGGTTCGATTCCCGGCCAGGCTCGATTCCCGTCACTGTGTGCATGGAGTTTGCATGTTTTTCCCGTGCTTGGTGGATTTCCTCCGGGTACTCCGGTTTCCTTCCACAGTCTAAAGCCCTGCAGATCAGGATAGTTGACGTTCCCAAATTGCCCGTAGTGTTTGAATGAGCCGGTGAGTGTGTGTATGTATGTGTGTGTGTGCCCTGCGATGGATTGGCAACCTGTCCAGGGTGTATCCTGCCTCGGTATAAAGCGGTATAGACGATGAGTGAGTGAAAGAATGGGATGACAGAATTAACTTCTAGCTAATATTTTAAGATAGCTGCACTCTAAAATATACGCTGCATCCCAGATTTCAAGCACAGATAAATAAATAAATAAAAAAGCCATTTGGAAAGGAAATAAATATCCTTGTCTGAATTAAGTCTTGCTGGCGGTACGTGCTTTCACCCAGAGTGGGCAGAACCTCAGCAGGGCCTTTAATTACAGGGTTAAAAGAAGGAGGAAGTCTGGCTATATCTAGTGTGAGGCAAAAATTTAAATTTCAGTGGGGCAGAATTCTGTGAATTGACATCATCGCTCTAGACACAGTCAACAGACACTCGTTGCTTTTTGTTAGAAAGAATTTCCTAGAAATGACAACGCTTCAACTTTAACTGTTCTAACAAAAGCAAAGCAAACATATAGATGTAGCATGTCATGTTGCTTCATTAGAAGTTGTAGAACGTGTCTATGAGAAAACAATCCTGATGTTAATATTATTGAACCGGTTATGTTATATTGTTTAAACAAACCTGTGAATCATCATTCATTTCTGTAAATCATCCAGACACGGTTAAAGAAAAATTCTTTACATGCCCTGGATTTTGACACAATCACTAGGTGTTCAGATGGACCCTAATACTACAGTACTAAACATAATAATAGCCCAAACGGAATAAAACTGCATGGTGTTGAACACCCCAAGCAGAACATTCCGATCCGGTCCGGCCTGATCAGAACATTATTAGGGGTGGTGTAAACACTTAATCTGTTCAGCAGGTAAATATTAGCCATGTAAACACTTGATCCGATTGTGGGAATAAATATATTCTTTCTGCCCCTCTTGGGGGTAAAATTAGGTGAGTTTCCAGGAGGGAAATTCAGCTTCTATTCCTGGATCAGTACACCTAGTGAGGAAAAACAACTCTCTTCCATGCATGGAAGGGTCGCTGACTGGCTCACCAGATTATATGTACCAAAGCTTCTTAACAATCGGGGATGAGACTTTATATTCTTATTAACTGCTTTGAGGATGTAAAGGTGCATCTTATCAGATCAGCATCCATGTAAACAGGTAAGCTGGAATCTATAAAGAGTGAATGATTAAAAAAAAAAAAAAAAATACACTGAAGAAATACCAGGTAAACCAGGTAAACACAGCTACTGTGGAGGCTCAGTGTTTCTATATTAGTGACCACAATGTGGTGAGTTTCGGTCAAAGTCCCATTGAAGTCATCTTAGAAGGCACATTTAGGCACTTGGCAGATGCCCTTATCCAGAGCGACTTACATTTGTAATTCATTATACATGTTGGGCGTTAAGGTCCTTGATCAAGGGCCCAACAGGGACAACTTGGCAGTCGTGGGATTTGAACCTACCCCTGACCCTCTGTCTTAGTTGGTATATGAACTATGAACCAAGTGAATGCACATAAATCTAAAAGTTGAGCTCAATCATTTCTTCCAAGTAGCTCTTGACATATCTGCAGGCACAACAACGTTATCGCAAGCGTCCTGTGGAAATTAGGGTTGCACCATTTCAGCACGGACGCTACACACCTTACACTCATGCCTGCCGATGATTAACAGAGTTAGTCTGAACTCTGCGTGAACTCAGGGTCGCAGGAGCTTTCCGTGGTGTGTGAGAAGACAGCGAGAGCATGAAAAAGGTTTGATGCAAACTTCAAACAGGTAGGGCTTTTTAAATGTGGCCTTCTTTATGCCCTCCTTATCAGGAAACTTGCACAAGGAAGATGCTGCGCAAGCTAGCGTTCATACCACAACAAAAATGTCTACGTCTACCTTCTCTGAAACCTTAACCACTCTCACATAATTTGAACTGGTTCGCTGATCTTGTGAGGGCTGTGTGCAACTCTGGCTGTGCAACGTGATACTAAACAAGCACAAGAACTGCTTCAGGAGAACTTGCTTTTGTAAATTGAAATTCAGTCTCTCAGAGCACAAACACCAGTTCTATTTTGGGATCTCTCTCCTCGGAAGCATGGACACATTACCGTGCAATAAAAAAAAGAAAAGAAAAAAAAAAGAAGAAAAAAGACTCCCTCCTTTTCTTTAATTCTCACTCTTCAAGCGGAGAATAAGCTGAGGATTAAAGAACTCAGGTTGCAAAAGTTTTCTGCTTGCGTTTGCAATTGATTAAAAAGTGATTTTGTCAGACATGGAGTATCTCTGCTGATGTTCATTGCAACACTGAGAACATCTGTCTCAAATAGTGCCAACATTTTGACATAAAACAGAAGGAGGAACAAAAAATCCTAACTGCTTTAAGAATGTCACTATTACACACCTCCAGCTGAACCTTAAAGGAATAATCCACCCGAACAACCTGCTCAAAGGCTAGTCCTTAGAATTAACATGTATATTGTCAGTGACAGTATTGACTGTTTTAGCTTTACCTTCGCTCGCTGACATTTATCTAATTCCACAAACGGTTTCCTGTGTTACCCACAATGCCATCTGACCACATGCTGATAATGGTGTTAGCAGTATTCAATCTTCGCTTCATCGACACCTGAAGAGGCTGATGCAGCGACACATTCTTTCTCCCTCAACTCCTAGTATGTTATCTCTGCTCAAGCCAAAACCTTTAACTTTAATACTCCAATTGGTACCAAAGCTACTTTGCCTGTCGTCTTATAGATTTCTGTCAGAACTGTGTTGTTTGCTGTCAACACTACTTTTTGAGTGGATTTCTCAGGCACATTGCTAGAAGATGGTGAGTGAAAAGAAAACTCTTCTTGACTGAAAAAAAATAATAACTGAGTTAATTTAAAAGTACGTGTCAAACCAGGACTATTGATTGTGCAGAATAACAGAACACAGTTATGAGAGTAAAAACTCCCTTTGTTTCTCTGTATAATCCCCTGCTACACTAACACACTTATCCCAGTGTTTCACTAGTGCTTGAATATCGACAAAACAGAAAGTCTTCTCAGTACACCAGAGCCATGATCGAACTGCTTGCTTCATATCTGAAACGCTGGCCTCCCAGGAACTCCTTTAATGGCCCAAACATGTGGAAATGACTTGAACTGAGATCAGGACTATACGGTGGATGTGGCAATAACTCTTAGCCAGGTTCCTGTAATGTGCAAGTGGTGTTGGTGAATGATTGCGGGTACAGTTCCCACATACTGATGCGTTTTTTCCCCGGCAAGTTAGCCATCGATTTTCAAGGATCAGTCTTTCCACTCGCTAAATGTTAATAGGACCGACTGCACTGGGCTCTGAGCCACCTCGAGCGAGACTATCATTCACAGACATAAGGCCTTCTCTAAAACGTTTCCATCATTCGCGTTTTACTATTGCTAAGAGTCTCGTCACCGTCTTGAAATCTTCTTGTCGATCATGCATTCACAAGAAATTTCACCATAAGTCCCAGTTTGACTTGAACGCCCTTAGCAATGTCCCTCAGCACATGAGCAGAATCTCTAAACACATCACAAATATGAACACTTTTAAAATGCACCTCGTGGTGGTAATGATAATCTTCCTTCTTTTAAACTGTCTAAAGGAAGAATAAAAATAATAAATGGTCCGAGCAACCTAGTTACAGTTTCCTGTCCTTACATGTTGCAACAGACAGATCAGTTAAATTCTCAATCGTTGTGGAGAAAAACAGGCTCAGAGCCCGAGGAAGACACAATGCAGGTTAATTCTTAAGCAGCTGGGACACAGAGTCTGTCAGAATTTCAGAAAACAGGTTAAAAGACCATTAAAGTTAGTGTATATTTATCTTTCCAGGGGCAACAACGAGTCAATGCTTAGATAACAGTTTAACAGTTTTAGCACTGGGTAGTTAAACCGCCCACACGGCCTTTACAAAAGTTTTCAACTACACTTGTGCCCTATTCCTTTTGTGGTTTTCTTTTGGGTTACTGCAAAGCACAAAATGTTCTGCTTGATGGTCATGTGGGCATTACAGCATTTAAAGGTCTCCTAAACTTGCCACACAGCTCAAGATGTGACAGAGGAAATAAGCATGAAAAGACTGTATTAAAAAAAAAAAAAAAAGGCAATTACACGATATTAGTAATAACATAACACACCAGCTGCAGTGCAAGCAGGGATACATCAAGGCTAATTTTTGTTTTAGTCTCAGTCTTATATCATCCTCATTAACTCGAAAAATACGTGACACACTTTTAGTATGGAAAATATCTCGCTAATAAACACAAGACACAAAATTCTAATGAACTAGACTTATTTCATGATTAAGCAAGCTGCAAAGGGAATTCTATGAAAATATCAAAGAATTACAGAATCTTACTGCAAACCATGTAACCTGATGAAAAAGTCTTAACTATAAAACTCAGCACAGAGGAGTTGATCATTGCTACAGGGAATCCTGCAGGGAAAAAAATCTAAAAGAATTATTCATTGGTTCAGCCACAAAAAAAAAAAAGCCCTGTGCTTTGCTTCAAGTAGTTGTGCGAGTGGCTTAGTGGTAGGCTTCTCGCTTGTCATGTAGAAGGCCTAGGTTGCATACCCATCCTCTAGATGCAGGGCATCCTCACTAACCAGTCACGGGCCTGGACAGAAACGGTCAGTATGTGACAGGAAGAGCATCCGATATAAAACCTGTGCAAATGTGTCTTAAGAAAACGACAACAACAGCAACAACAACTTAAATGCTTCAAGTTCTTCTAAATTATGTAACGTAAACATATGGATAAAAGCCAAACTGTATATTTTACCTACTCGGGTTAAATGTATATGTCTATAATTTTACCAGCATTGCAGGAATAGACAAATAAAGAATGTCTGGCCTGATTGGTTGGATTCTGAGTTTTCCTACCGGGTTTTATTTTGTACTACAGAGTCTGGGAGAGCTCAGAGTTTATCTCAAGGTACATACGAGTATGTATTTAAGTAGGTTCGCCTTATTAGAAAGTCCTTAGAACCATATCTTTTGATAATTTCTCAAAACAACTTGTTAATAAATTACACTACAGTCAGACTTGAAGTGAGACTTCTACTGCCTCACCGAGTCAGCCATGAGTGGGCACAAACACACACACACACACACACACACACGCACGCACACGAATACAGGCAGTGGGATGGAAAATAACCGAGAGGATGTTGTGCTCTTAAAATGATCCCACACATCCACTGACAGGAAAAGAGGTCACCTCTCACTTCTGACCATTTGGGTACAGCGTGAACTTTAGGAGAGCACATTTTCACAGAATTTTCACAGAAAATTAACGATACGTCATAATCATTAAAATTTACAATATTAGCAAATGTCAACTGGTGTTATACTGTGTGTGTTCTTGTTTTTATTTTATTCTTTACTTAGACATCCTGCTGGACCTGCTGTGATGTTTAGATCATAGAAAAAGAGCCTCGTCTTAAATCACATTAAAAAGTAATGGCGCTAAATCTTTGAACCAAACTGAACCTCGTCAGTTACTCGTCCTGATGCGAGTCAACATTAATTAGTTAATTAATTGAACCATTTATAAACATACCTGTCTTTACAGCGCTGATAAAAACTTGCCCAGTGTTAGAGAAGCACTCGTTCTGCACAAGTCTTGTGCAAAACAAAAACCACAATGTGTGCGGGACAGACAGGAAAAGTGCCTCATACTGTGTAGCTACATGCAGGCCCCAGGTGACCCACTTACTGGTTAAGAATGTGTTTTTGGACCTCTGTGTGTTGAAAACAATGGTTCAACAGAAAATGAGCACTATTTTTATAACTAGACTAATAAAGGAATGGGGGGAAAAAAGTGTGTGTCTGAATGAGACAGAGCCTATAGTCCAGTGTGTCTTCTTTTGGTAGACAAAAGCATTTACAACGCTGGCAGTGACAGAAAGGTACCGGAGCACTCAGAGCATCACCGCTAGCTCGATTCGGCCTCCAAATTCCCAACAGCATCTAAGGAACATGCCCACAGAGGTCTCGTGGAGTCGTGACCTCCATAGCCTCCTCAGTAGCACCAGGGGAACCTACACAATATTGGACTTAATGTTTTAATGTTATAGCTGATCGGTGTACAGCATTATTGCAATAAATGTATGTTGAAGAAGCTGGATATAATCAGACAACAAGTGTGCATACGGGCAAGTGCGCACACTGCACTCGAACACAACATGAGCTGACTGGGTAAACCAGTAAAACAATGATATGTGTCTACATTCACTCTGTATGCCACATATAGGACTCGAGAGGCAATTATTTTATGTTGGAAACACGGCCTTCTGGAAACATTTATTGCCAAGTGCGGCACAAAGCCGTTTAACCCATGTGTTAATATAGTTCATCAAAGTTTAATATTGAAATTCAATATTGTAGCAACTCAAAATATCTGCAGTATCTCGCAAGTTTGTTCGTTTAACACAAATTACTTTAGACGGACAGACGTCTGACTATTAAACCAATGCAAGGAAAAGTTCTAAGAGTGCTCATGTGCTATTAACGTGTAGCAGCCATCCACTGCATACATATTAAATTGCATTAAGAATAATTAAGCTATCTCTACTGAAAAAAAAAATACTGTTAGTTCAGGCAGAGCTTAACTGAACTGAATCTTTGCTAGCTGATAAGTGCTGATATAAAAAGAAGCAGTTTCTGAATAAGGTTTAATTATAAAAAGATCACAACAGAGCACTCTGGTAGGATGTGAAACCTAGCTGGAATTTTTAGCCAGGACAAGCAACTCTATTCTTAATACAACCTGTTTAGATTTCCACAAATGTAGTTTCCCCCCCCCCATTTACAACTAGAGCTGCATTATTTAATAAAATATATAAAAAAAAATATACCGTGTATATAAATATGAAATATACTGCATTTATTTATTTATTTATCTATCTATTTAACATATATAATGATTGAGATTAAACTGTTATAAGTAACTATTAAATGTACCATTTAGTATTCAAACACTGATCTAAGCGAACACCAAATCAGGGCACAAAAAAACTCATTAAGAGGATGGGTGCGAATATTTACCTTTAAGAAGGTTTTTTAAAAGACTTAAATTATTGACCAGCGCTATATAAATTCTGTAATAAACTACAGCCTTGTACAATTAAATGCCTGTACATGTCCATATTACAATCTTGATTTTTGGGTGATTAATTGTGCAGCATTGATTGCAACTATTATTTCCTTGGGGCAATAATAATATTTAAAAAAAAAAAAAAATTTTAAATAAAAAACATAAAATAAAAATCGCCACCAATATAAGACTCATCCAAATGGTTGAGATGCCAGTTTACAGTAAAAGTATCAATACATTTACAAAAATGTTAAATTGTTGTATTATGTTTTTCGCATTCGATTCATTTTATTTCTTGAGGTACACAGAACAGTTATTATTTAAAGTTTTATTATTTAAAATTATTTAAAAACAAAGCTCCATGTGAATGATTTGTTTAGCATAGCATACCTCAGATGAGTGGTAGAAATCAATCAAGTTAAGTTCAACATATTTTCCAATAAGATATGGAGGTCAAAATAGGCTCAGGGCTAGTAGTAGTAGTCAGGGTTAGTTCAGTGGCTAAGGCATTGGACTATGGGTCTTAGGTTCAAACCCCACAACCACCGAGTTGCCCCTGTTGAGCCCTTGAGCAAGGCCCTTAACCCTCAACTGCTCAGATATATAATGAGATAAAATGTAATTCGCTCTGGATAAGGGTGTCTGCCGAATGTAAATGTAGGCTCTGCCAAAAAAGAGTCTGTAAAACTTTCAGCACAATAGTGGGTGAGCAAATCTTTTTTTTCCCCAAGGCCTAAAAGCTTGCAATTTTAATCTTAAGTTTAAATCTACGGCCAGAATGACGCTAGCTTAAAGCTAATCATTACCCTAAACTTAAGGCGTAACACTTCGCAGTGACCTTTACTAGATTCTACAATATTCTGTGCAACTCTCTCAAACTGTTTGTGAAGTATGAAGACAGAGACTTGGCTTTAGCTGTAACCTCAACAACTACTGCTTGTGAAGCTGAATGCAGGCTATGTTTATATCAGTCACCTGCTGTGGTGCGTGTCGCCAGCTGTTACTTAGGACTGTGTGTGCTGCGACAACCTGTGATTTCTGAGACACACTAATGCCTGTGTAGAGATTTAAGAGTAACAATGCTGTTGTACCCATTGCCATGGAGAGGACGATTAATCTATCATTTGAAACCGTTTGGCTTCCCATGGTGGTTTGCTTATGCTGCTTGTTCTTAAGTCTAGAAGATTTCTTGAATTTTCATTATTTTTTTTAAACCGGCACAAACATGAGCATTGTGGTCTATGTGGCTTTATGCATACTGATGCACACATGTCATTTATTTAGGTTTGCACATGCTCTGTACGTTTACATAGAAACCTTCCAGCATCAAACCCGTCTGTGGTGACATATTGTGGACGAGTTTGTCTTTTCAGAACTTTTCAGAACTAAAAGCGTTACACAGGATCATAATATTACTTTCATTTACCAACAAAGATAATTTGAGGTTATGGCGTAGCACGAGGCTAATTATAATATTATATCCAAGTCAGTATGCCGTCATGGAAGGCTGAAGCAGCAAACTAACTGGCTAAATTCCAACTGCTTCTTTAGCCAAAACAGGTGTAAGAGAGGACAAAGAAAAAAAAAAGAAAAAACAGGTGCACTGTCGAGGTCTTTAAAAACAAGACACACGACAGACAGGGTGTTTTCTTTGTAGAACACAAATTCATTTATACTGCATTTATTCTAATATACAGTTTGTGTGTTTTAAACCTATGCATCATTCAGCATTTGGATTATGAGAATACAAATGAAACCCTGCCACCAAACCTCAATAAACACTTAAAAGCATCAATTATTAAAACTGTTACACACACACACACAATGCAGATGAATGATTGTAATAGAAGGTGGGAATAATGTTTTTTAAAGGCACTACCCTCTAACATAAATTATAGGTTCATTAATTTGCTTGTTGTAATATGATATCGTATATATAGTAAGCAGAGACTGCGAATGATATGAGTAAACAATATAAAATCTAAGAGAAAAAAAAACATATAGTGGTTCATAAAAGAAAAATATGTATAATCATTGATATTTTACAGCTTTCTACTAAAATAATTAACGATAATGAAGTAGTGTTGGATGTCATCGCTTTTGTAACAGCCAGTACGTTTCCAGACTTGGACTAGTTTTCAGGGAAGAGGTGTTTGTGCTTTTCAGTTTCTTAATCACATTACACACTGCATTGTTTAGTTGGGGTTTTTTTTTTTTTGCCTCATTAATTTCAAGCTGCTATAACAGAACCAAACGTTTCTCGCGAACATTCCTCAATAAATCAAAAAATATAACAGGTCTGGCATTTGGCTGCATCACACCACTGCGGTGTCTTACTTACAGGCTTTTACAGCAGTCTATGCATTCTGTCATGTAGAACGTTTATTGAAATGGCTGCTGGCCGGGTAAGACATGACTTGGAACAAAGTGAGGAAGTAAACTGAAGGATGACCGATCCAACATGGCAGGGGAATGAAGTTGGAATGCTGGCGGGTGGCGTGGGAAGTGAATACTGCTTTAGTCATGCTCAAGCTTCAACTGACACCCATGAAAAGCAGATTTGGTGACTCTGCCTTCACAGTTTGAATGCACTGCGAATTCCCGCTGACCTAGACACTTGTAAAGTCACAAGTAGAAACAGCAGTAAAAACAACAAAGTTGGTGTGTCTCTACACTGAAGATATTTGTGAAAAAAATAATTTTGGGAGGATGTAAGAAGAGTAATAGAACACATCAAGATGGTTCTGTAATTTTTTTTCATCTGTCTGTTTGTGCACGTACTGTATCCCGTAAAAACTACTGAACTAATGTTAATAGGGTTTTCACAGGTGTATTTGGCCAAGCTTAAGGCAACATATAGACTATGTTTCATTGGAAATTCAACAGATGACGCCGTACATATTTAAAACACGCTTACGAGCATGCAATTAAACCACACGAACAAAGTCACGGGCACATCTAGTTACTTACTAAGTGCTTTGTAAGAATACATTTTATTTGATTCAAATCATTCTGGAGCTGACTGCAAGTGTGGCGCACAGTGAAGCAAAACCTTTTGCAACTGGCCTTTAAAATTTTATGTGGTTCTTGGATATGAAATCTAAACGTGAGCCGAATATTAAAGATGGTAAACAGTAGTGTGGGCAGATGAGGCATAAACATCAGTGCTGTTACAGGTAAATGATTTACTAATGCCTCTAATACAACAGTGATTTGACAACATTTATACTGTATAATTTTATAATGAACTACGGGTCAAGTTTTATTAAGAATTTATAGTCTCAATTAATATTATGCAACGTCTGTGAGATGAATTGTTTTACATGACTTATGTTAAAGCAGCTATAAACATTTACATAACTTGCTATAAGGCTCCTCTCCCTTTAAATTATGACAAAAAATTCTCATTCTACCAAAATATATAAAGCAATCATGTGAACGAGCTGTTACTATAGACACCATATGATATGAGAAAAAGTTAGATTATAGATCTAGAATCATGTAGAAAACTTAACATTGCTCTGCTGTAAATCAAAACTATATTTTATTGTGTCCCATTGCCAGTGTGCGTGTGCGTGTGTGTGTGTGTGTGTGTGATACTACCTGCTTGGTTAGCTGTTTGTGTCATTAAGACATAAAACATACTGAAAAAAAAATTTATTAACCACAGATTTCACAAGAAGATATCAGCGAGATGGAACGCTCAGATAAAAGTGAGTAACACAAGTTAAATTATTTCCAGTGTAGATCTAGAGGTGCCTCTTCTACACGTACACTGAGAGTGTCCGTGAATCTGTATGTGAGAAATAGCTGCCTGTCTCCGACACTCACTTTCATGGCATTTAACATATTGTACCTGTAATGCCAAAAACAAAAAGGAGCCAAACTGTAGTCATGTCTGGACCTGAAAAGATTAATCTACAGCACTGAAAAGAAGAATGCAAGCAAAATGCAGCACTGTCTCCAACTGTCTCTTTTCCT
This sequence comes from Leiocassis micropogon, assembly GCA_028565275.1. Classification (NCBI taxonomy): domain Eukaryota; kingdom Metazoa; phylum Chordata; class Actinopteri; order Siluriformes; family Bagridae; genus Leiocassis; species Leiocassis micropogon. The sequence goes on from JAOVVA010000048.1 coordinate 28,810,042, forward strand.
TCTATCAATGTCAAATACTACTACGAGATCCGTACGATGCAAGTTAGGGAGATGTTGGAGGAACATTTTAAAAGTCCATGTTCTTTATAGTGTTTATTAGTTTTTCCTGGTACTATCATAAACTTGTTACACTGTCAACATTATTGCACACCAGTACAGTCTACATTTTCTAGAATAAAGTAGGTAAACAATGTAATGTAGCCCAGTTTCTAATTTCTGAACGCATAAAAAACTCATTTAAACTACAGCTACTAGTAAGTTTCCATCTTTCAAGTTGCTGATAAGTCGATAATATTGAAAAACACACACCACAAACAAGTATAATTCCTGTCTAATTTCCTAATGTTGGTCACGCACACCTAATTAAACGTTTATGTTTATGACATTTCCTCATTCTCCTGAGGCTGACAGTTCTCTAACATGCAAAGTGCTTGGTGTCTGACACTATGGCGTTAACATGTCCTTGTTTTCTAGGTGACTCCATAATACAAATATATTCAGCTAGTAATTAATGCAAACAATCATGAAGACTCAATATTGCAATAAACATATGCAAGTTCGTTTTAATAGCTTGACAAGCAAGATATATTAGTTTGTTAATAGCATGTGCCCAAATTTGGCATTAATTTGGCAGGAATATACAATGCAGGCCAAACCCTACACTGTTTCCGGGATATCTATTGTCTTCCTATGTTCACTATGTAGGGGATAACAGACGTGCACTACATGCACTGCGATGTGTGATTTCTGAATCAGCATCTGCCTGACGGACATTGATCCCTAATTAAGCTTTTACATGTGAACATTTTGTCCTCGAACACATAAATATTAGGAAAATTCACAATGAAGCACTCAAGCAGAAATTAGTTTGGACATACTTTACATAACCACGGATGATTCAGTTAGGGAAGAAGAATGATTCTACTTCTTCATGCATGTTAAAAAGGCTCGGAGCTGCATTGTTATGGATTTTGACATCCTCTTTTTTTTTTTCTTTTTCTTTTTAATGAAAACGGGCATCATGATACACTGAAAATGTACATTGCTTTGCATTAAATTGCATTCATTTTCTCGGGTCTGTTTGACCTTGCTCAGAGATTAGTAGGCTACTTTACGTCCATTGTGCATTTTTATTTTTTTTTCTGAAATGTTCACTTAAAGGAGCGAACTATTTATTTGCTCTCGAGTCAGAGATTAAATTGTTTTAACAATTCCCAAGTAAAACAACACACAAGAGGTTGCACTTAAAATAGATATTATTGTCTTTCTGTGTGTCAGAATGAAGAATGAAAAGTGGACATGGCACACACCATCACCACCATAACACTGCACCAGTATTCCCAGTATGGATTAGAAGACTCATTCCCTAATGGCTCCCTGTTGGAGACAATACTGCAGGACATTCCGGCTGAGAGTCATTATTAACACATAAGGACACATGGGCTATACGGGGAAGATGGAACCGCTTGGGAGTCCAACAAGTCAGAAGAATGGAGTGAGAGAAAACTTGTTCAAGCTTTACACCAACTTTGTGCAGCATGAAGTTTGAGAGTAAACCCTCCTGCTGGTTAAAACAAGGTCGGAACTGAAACAAAAAGTCCTGCGAACTCTTTCTGTGCACGAACTTACCCGCTCTCTGTGTCTCTCCCGTCCTCACGTCTCCTCTCCTACACCGTATCCTGCTTTCCTGAACACTTTCCTTTTTTCTTTTTTCCTCGCAACTTCCTGCAGTGTTACATTGAAAACTCCGGTGGCGAATAAAGACCGCCGCCCCTCTGCCGGTTTCGTTCGCACACAAAACAGTGACAAAAGTACATGAAAACTTTTTTTTTATTTTTCTCTTGTCGTCTTCTCTTTCCGAATCACACTCTTCCTTTTCCTCTCTCTCCTTCACTCACCACCCTTTCCGAAGACCAGAACGCGAGTCAACTTCCGCGATCGCGCGCCTGCGTCATGCGGTTTGGCATAAAGCGCGAGCGCCTGCACCTGGCCCGGCCGAGCGCGCGCGGCCTTCACTTGTTATTGCGCAATCGGGGAAAGAACACGTTTGTAACAGCAGCCTGTTGTGCTCCTGTGCTTTCCTCAGGCCAAATGGAAGGAAATCAAAACAAACATGATATTTTCAAGTGCACAGGATATGAAGATACAGTTAGAAAGCGTCAGTTGTAACACTTGTTCTTGTAAATCCTATGAGTTAAACAGAGGTGGAAAGTAATGAATTACATTTACTCGCATTACTGTACTTGAGTAGATTTTTTTTTGTGTACTTCTACTTTTTAAAGTAGTTTTTAAAATCTGTAATTTTACTTTTACTTAAGTATG
>JAOVVA010000048.1:28812656-28832150 GCA_028565275.1 Leiocassis micropogon
TGTACTTCAGTAAAAGTTCACTAAAGTAACAGTACTTTTACTTGAGTACAAAATTTTATTACTCTTTCCACCTCTGGAGTTAAATACTCTAAAGCTTAACCCGTTTGAAAATGAGTTAAGCTACAGTACATGAGTCTGGCATGTTACAAAGTTGTAGGCAATTTTCTTGGGGGGGAAACGTCTTTGCATTTCTTGCAAATTGGTGAAGACAAAATCTGCTGGTCTTTAGTTCTTGTATTGTAAGAGATAATATTGAGGCTCCTTTAAGGGGAAAAATCTTTTTCCTTTTATTTATCGTGTCCCATTTCCCCCAAAATACATAAAAGAAACTCACTTCAAAATAGTATCGGCTATATACCCTGTCAGTGCCTTTCTATCTAAAAGATATCAATTTGATGTGGGTTTCTGTATACTGTATTTTGTTCTTCTGAGACAGAAACTTTTGGCCCCTTAAATTTTTTATGTCCAAAAAGTCTTTTTGGTATGAGATAGGCGGCATTGTGGCTTAGTGGTTAGCCCTGCCGCTTTGCAACTCCAGGGTCTGGGTTCGAATCCTGTTCTGGGTCTATGTGCGTGAAGTTTGCATGTTTTCCCCATGCTTGGTGAGTTTCCTCCTGGTACTCTTGTTTCTTGCCACAGTCCAAAGACATGCAGATTAGGCTGATTGGCGTTCCCGAATTGCCCATTGCGTGTGTGTGTGTGTGTGTGTGCCCTGTGATAGATTGGCACCCTGTCCAGATTGTACGCCGCCTCATGCCCTAAGACTCCTGGGATAGACGCCAGGCCCTGTATACAGGATAAACCGGTTTAGATGATTATCTATAAAATAAAAAAATATATAGCTATCTTAATTGTAGTTTCTTGTAGTAATTCAGGGTAAATACTGTACCATATTCATAGCTGTATTTGGAAAGTAAAAATCCCCTTCTTCAAACTGTTTATGTATTACTTTTTAAAATTCTTCCAGTCCTTAAAATGTATACATAGAATGTCTAGAAAATTACACACATTTCTAAATCCTTGCTTTTTTAGTGTCTTCTTTTACATTTCTCTGGTGCTTTGAGTGTTATTCCTGGTCTATATTTTGTTTTGTATTATTAGTTTCTTGCTGTGTTGTTTTTGTGTTCCCTGTCTTGTCTTGTCATTTTTTGTGCAAAATTAATTTTAAAAAGTGTCTGGTAACATCAATATCATATATCAATAGCATATACACCGCTAGCATTAGTACCAGTCGTTGACGTGCGGCACAATGGTGTAGTGGTTAGCACTGTCGTCTTACACCTTCAGGGTCCAGGTTCGATTCCCAGCCAGGCTCGATTCCTGTCTCCGTATGCATGGAGTTTGCATGTTCTCCTTGTGCTTGGTGAGTTTGCATGTTCTCCCTGTACTTGTTGGGTTTCCTCCCACAGTCCAAAGACCTGCAAATTAGGTTAACTGGCCTTCCCAAATTACCCATAGTGTGTGAATGAGAATGTGTGTGCCCTGCGATGGATTGGCACCCTGTCCAGGGTGTACCCCGACTCCTGCTCTAAGTCTCCTGGGATAGGATCCAGGTCCCTCGCAACCCTGAATACAGGATAAAGCGGTATAGACGATGAGTGAGTGAGTGCCTGTCTTTCTGTACAGCAGAAATCTCTGCCTAACTTGTTCATACAAAGAAATAAAATTGTGTAAGGTTGAGTATCTTACACCTTGTTTATGCCAAGTTGTACTTCTTCCGTCGTCAGCCAAATACACTCCCTGTTCGGTAATCGGAGAGTGAATCACAAGGAAAATCGAAAAGCACTGTTATTTCAGCTGTAAAAATATTAATTAATCCCAGTAAAAATATTTAGTGTATATATTTTTTCTTATTAATATGTATTGGTCCAGGTGTGTGTTCATTGAGCAAGTAGCTTATTTTACAGTAGATTATTAAATTCAGTACATTGCTTTTACTCAACATTTTGATTTGATTTAGAGGAGACGTTCATTTAGATTAACCGATCTCCAATAAATCACTAATTAACAGCACCTTAGATTAGAGCCATTATGAAGGCTTTACAGAGCATAAGTAGCAGACACATCTCAATATCAAATGTTGTATAATTAAATATTTTTTAATATGAAAAATTTCCAAGAATATTTCTGAATGTTCCTGAAAGGCATATTTAGTCACATGACTAGGAAAAAATTATGGAAATACTTCACAATCAATGTCATCAGCCACATCCATCAATGTTTTTTTTGGAGGAATAGGCGTTGCCATTTTAACTCTTCTTGCTTGTTTAGATGTGTTAAAAAAAAAGCGTTTTGGCCTGAAATTTTGGCCTGTCAGTAAAATATTGTCTTGCTTGTTTATGTGGTAAGCAGTGTAGTAACTAATTACTGGATGTGGCTTATGATGTCAGTCGTGATATATTTCCGTCATTTTAGGCTGCCGTTTTTGGTTAAGGTTTTTGTTGTCATGTACTTTTAGTTTTCTCATGTTTTGTTTGTATGTGCTTGCGTTTTGCACTTCAGTGACATCCTAGACTAGAGATCCTTATAAAATTAGAAGAAAAAACATACCTGACACATTTGAATCTTGACAGTTTTAATAAAGCCAAGAGAAAGAAGCAAGCAAAGAATAACAGGTTCTGCAAGGAGGAATATAAAGTGGCATGACAAACCCTACATAGGTTGGTGTGTGTTTTTCATGCACTTTGCATACATTTGCTTAATTCTTTGGCAAAGTTTCCGGTTTCATGCAAATGCCTCAATTTGAAAACAGTCCCAAAAAGCATTTTGTATATCTAATTTAATGCATTTGAAGAAATGAAACTCGATTAAGCCAAATACATCTTTAAGGGACAGGTATTGTAATGGTTGTAATGTGGTGTGGGTTCTGAGAGCAGTTTCAGAAAAGAACGTGTCTTTCAATGTGCATTGCATTATCAACTTTGTCTTGTAAAATTAAACTAATAAAATGTTACTTCATGTTTTTATAGCAAGGGGTAATTCTTTCTCATAAGCCTTTACACAGTGCATTCCGGTACATGGGTGTATAGCATTCACATACTCATATCATGATATACATCATATCTGAAACAGCATCATACTCCCTTGATAAAAATATGCAAAAATAAAATCCCCAGTAGATTATTTAAGGTTATATTTCCTGTACACCTTTTAGCACTTTGGTGACTCCCTCAGACTGATACAAGATGCATTTATTCAAAGAGACCATGTGATGATCAATAAGGGCCCACACGTTCTGTTTTGAGCTAATTTGGTAATGGTGTTTTCTGAATTTTGGGTTGCGTTTTTTCATTTATTGATGAACAGATCAGCATTCATAATGTGCGAGAATGATGATAAGAACAGTTTATTTGAGGGTAACAAGGTAATAAAACAAGTAACACATTTGGAGCTCAAACTAGGTCAGGGGTACCATAAAGAACAAAAGAGGTCAAAGATACCTCTAGGAAACAAACATTGCTTTAGTGTACTGCCAATCCTGGTTGTGGTAATTAGTTTGAGCAACTAAACAAACACATCATCATTTGGACAGTTGCTGCCATAAGCTTAAACCAACTGACTAGTGAAGTGGATAACATTGATTCTTTTGTTACAGTCGCACCTGTTAAGTTGTGTGATATATTAGGCAGCAAGTGAACGTTCAGTTCCCAAAGTTGTTGTACTGGATGCAGGAGAAATGAATGGGCTAAGAAGGATCTGAGCAATTTGTTATGGCTAAATGACTGGGTCAGAGCATCTCCAAGGAGGCAGTACACAGTGCTTAGCACTAGGAAAACTGGTAAACTGGCAACAGGATCATGGGAGTCATAAGACTCATTGATGCACGTGGAGAGTGAAGGCTCACCCATCTGGTATGATTCCACAGAAGAGTTACTGTAGAACAAATTGCTGAAAAATGAAAGCTGTCTATGTCAGAAAGGTGCCAGAACATGAGGTGCTTCGCAGCTTGCTGGGGTTGTGCCTTTATTCCTTTAACCACTTTACAAATATTTGACAGTAACAGTAAATACACTGCCTGGTTAAAAAATATATACTGCTCAAAAAAATAAAGGGAACACTTAGTTCCGGTTTGACTTGAATCATGCATACACATATGAGAGGTGTTCAAGTCAAACTGGGACCAAGTGTCTCCTTTATTTCTGAGCAGTATATATATATAACTGCACATTTTTAAGATTTCATCCAATGCCAATTGCTCTGGAATTTGGACTAATCAGACCTTTATCCATTGCTCCAAAGTCCAATCTTTATGCTTCCTTGCAAATTCAAGCCTTTTTTTCTGATTAGTCTCACTAACAAGTGATTTCCTTGTGTCCACACAGCTGTTCAGTCCCAATCCAGTGAGTTCTCATCACATTGTGTGTATGGAAATATTCTTACTTTCACTAATAAACATAGCTTTGGTTTTTTACTGTTGATTTTTTACAGTACAACTTAAACAAAGCCATTCACAACTTGTTTCTGGCCACATTTCTTCCAACAAAATTGATGGTTCAGCACAATCCTTGCAGGTTTTGATAATATGTTGAAGGGTTCTTAACCTATTCCAGCAATTTTAAATCTCCTTAGCTGTTTTCTTTGCATGATGAAGTGACCACTTTGAAATTGTGACCTTTTTGGCAGTGTAGATTAGAGTATTATTATTTTTATTTTTTAAAGAATTAATATATGATGATGTTATAATTTTGTGGTCATAAAGATGCCTTTATAAGGTGCTTCAAAAGACATCATCCTGTGTATCTCCGGCAAGTTTACAGTGATTTAAGCGGCATGCGTGCTTCAAGAGCGGAAAAACATCACTGCAAGACGATGAGAGTTAGAAAATCTTTAAGAAGCTCAATCCCCGAAAATATTAAAACCAAGTGGCAACTTGTGCATCATGATTGTTGAAGAACAATCCACAACATTGCTACCACTGTCGGTGTGTCATACAGAACAGCCCAGCCAATCCTCACATGTGATTTGAACATAGGACAGTAGGACACTATTGGTGAAGAAATTTGGGTGTATGGGTACGACCCTGAGACAAAGCAACAGTCTTCACAGCGGAAGAGCCCATCATCTCCACAGATGGAAAAGGCGAGGCGGATCCGCAGTCCAATCAAATGCATGGTCATCACCTTTTTTGACATTTGGACATTATGCATCGAGAATTTGTCCCCAGGGGCCAAAGCAAAATTTACAGCCAGGAGGATGTATGGTGAAAAAAAACAGAGCTTGTAAACAGAGCTAATCTCGAAACTTTTTGATGCCACCTTGAATTAAGTATTGAAATGGACCATAAGATGGCCACAGATATACACCAGAGGGGAAATGACAAACTAGGATTGAGGAGTGTATTGTTCCGCTCGTTTACCACCACAATTCCACAACTTAACAAAGTATTTGTGTTATAAAGTGCGGTACTAGACTTGAGAATTACAGTTTCCAAGAAAACCTGAAGAGGAACTACTATTCCCATGCTTCCGATCTGTCCATCCAGACGCTCATGCGTGCACTTTCTTGTTTTGACTCGTATGCCTCAACGTCTGTGTGCGCGTGTGTGTGTGCGCGCGCGTTCTTGTTATTGGCTCCAGTTGCAAAACAACCCCAACCACAATAAAACTTGCTGCTTGAGTGAATGAAATGATAGCTTGTTTTCAACATTGTTTCGCATAGGTGTGTCCACCATGCAGTGAAGAATTTTAGCAGGAATGTGAATAAAACAAAACAAACAAAATAAAAAAAAGAAACATCTGCAGCATCAAAATAGTTCATTTTAATTTGCTACTTGTCAATTATGAACTAATAATAAAATCGAAAGAGTTGAGGTTCGGAGAATACAGGTGGTAAATGCGTCACAAGACTGCACGCAGCCGAAGTAGTGAAAGAAGTAGCGACTTCCGGGTTGTCTAGTAAATCCCGCCCACCAGTAATATTATTGGCTGAGTTGATGCATTACTGCGTCATATCCGGCAAATGTCCCACTCCTATTGGCTCTGAGGGGAGATCAAGTTTCCTTACAAGACACGGTTGTTTTGTGTATGGGTAAAGTCTATAGAGGCAAAGGGTGTATGTTTAATGTTTAAACTTTATTAAACCATCCGCTGGTTTGTCATTCCTTGTTCAAAAATGTTTCAATTTGCAATATAATTTTCTGTTTTTTGAACGTTATAGAGTTTATTAAGCACTTCCTGCCATGCCGTGGTATAACATCCTTCCCCGCTACAGGAAGGTGCCCTCGGGACATGAATGACACGCTTATGTTTAAGAAGATGCTCTGCTGAAGTTAACTTCTTGGATTCATTCAGACGCAGCGCTAAGAAGGTAAGCCTTGTAATTTAATTATCCCTGATAAATGTTGAACTAATTCCTAAACCATATTCATTTAACTGAGGAATAAAAGAGCTCTATGTTTAGAGACATGGACCAAAGGTTACAGGGAGTTCAGTGACCCTGTGTGTGAAAGGTCTCTCTCACTCACTCTGAGAGACAGGGAAGTGATACTCAGTGATGAAGACTTGGGGTTACTAGTTAGAAGGCTGTGAGTTTAAACCCCATCACCACCAAGCAGGGGCAGGTTCGGAGATAATGGGTGCACATAAAGAACCATACATTTGAGTCTTTATTTATTTATTTTTTTGGGTCTGTCTACGGGCTTAGTGGTTAGCACTGTCGCCGTGCACCTCCAGAGTCTGGGTTCGATTCCTGCCTCGGGATCTGCATGGAATTTGCATGTTCCACGTGCTTGGTGGGTTTCCTCCGGGGCATTCCCCATTTGCCGATAGTGTACGTGCGTGTGTGCACGCCCTGTTATGGATTGGCATTTTGTTCAGGGTGTCTGTACCCCGCCTTGTGCCCTAAGTCTCCTGGGATACGCTCCAGGCCCCAGCGGCCCTGTAAACAGTTTAGATTCAAGTAGGCTTTATTGTCACTTCAACTATATACAGTTAGCACACAGTGAAACGAAACAACGTTCCTCCAGGACCAAGGTGCTACATGCAAAATAAATTTACAACATAAATTAGCAGAAAAGCTAAACTAGCTAACTAAGAGGCCTAGTAAGCTGGCTAGCGGAGACGAGACAGATTGACCTGACAACATCAATTGACAACATCAATTAACAAAAACTAACTAGCTAACCCAAGAGAGGAAGACTATCCAGGTTTTTTTTTTAATTTTTTTTTTTTTTTTTACAGACAACAAAGTGCACGTGCAAATGTGCAAACAAGAGCAACAAAGTGACAAACACGACATAACATAATAACAGGATAACACGGTATAGACAGTTAGTAAATGGGTGAGTGGTTTGTTCACTTGCCATCAGACAACAGATACTCCCCAACCTGGAGAAGGTATAACCGTCATTTCTATGGGAGTTACTTAAGGTGTCGGGTTGCTAGCTTGACGCCCAATTGGATTCCATGAGCTACATCGGGGAAACCGGAGTATCTGGAGGAAACCCACCAAGCACTTGGAGAACATGCAAACTCCATGTACACAGACCTTAAGGCGGGAATCAGACCCTCCCACCCGGAAGTGCAAGGCGGCAATACTAAACACTAAGCCACTGTGCTGCCCTCTTTCTAGTCATCAACATCCTTCTGATGAGAAACAGGCCCCCAAGTGGCACAGTGGTAAAGTGCTTGCCCTATCATCTGGAGATCGCTGGTTCGATTCCTACGTGATGCAGTAGCTTCTCGTAACCAAGAGACTAAAGAGAGCTGATGGTCAGAGCTCTCTCAGCGGGGTGGTATGGGAGGTACCATAGCTTACAATAATCACGGCTCTACAGCCAGTCATGGGCATCTGTGAGCCGCTCACGCCAGCGGAAGGAGCGGATAGCGCTGTCACATAGCTGTGTTACACCGCTAAAGGGCGCAGTGCAGGAGTGAGCAGTTTAAAAAGATGCTCTCCGCTGGCGTCAAGTGATTCACCTGAAAAAAACTTAATAGTTTTCGGCCCTCCCTGGCTGACTGGTTGTAATAGCCTTAATGTGGAAGCCCCCTTGTGACGGGGAGGAATTGGATATGACTAAATTAGGGAGAAAATCTGGGGGGGGAAATATAACTATAGGCAGAGTCTCTGACTTTGGGGCCCAGTTGATGCCCTTTGCCCAGTCACTTAAGGGGTTGGGTTGCCAGGTTGACGCTTAATTGCCGTTCACAGACTACGGGCAATTTGGGTACCCCAGTTAGCCTAAACTGCATGGAGGAAACCGGGCGGACCCAGAGGAAACTACACCAAGTATGGGGAGAACATGGGAACTCCATGCACACAGACCCAATGCGGGAATCGAACCCGACCCTGGGGGTGCAAGGCGACAGTTCTAACCACTAAGCCATTGTACCGCCTTTCTGTCATTCTAGTCATAAACAGAATAATACATTTTTCATTCTGGACAGAAGTGTTAGACTGCGCATCGTCAGTATTACTAACGGAGAATTTAAAAAAGTAGACTTCTGATATCTTCAAAGAAAATGTGTAGTACATTTTTTTTCATTTTCTTTTTAGAGACTTTGGCCCCTTGACTGTGGATAGTTAATGAGTGATTATGGGATTATGAGTCTGCGGGGCCCATGTGACCCCTGGGCCTTTGCCCAGTAGCTCCGCTTGGTAATCCACACTCACTGTCTCTGTTATTCTTAAGCAAGACCCTTAAAAATCATCTACTCGGGTGTATTTATTTTCAATAATGTAGGTTGTCTTGGATTCTCTGGTTTATAATGCTGCATATATCACCCGTGTGTGTATTAGCAGTAAATCACTGGGTTTTTCTCATTCTCGTGAATTCTTAAAAACAAGTCCCGCAGCTTTGACTGTTATCAGATTTTTTGTGATGACTGGAAGTATTCATAGGAACAATTGCCTCCCACAGTCTTTCTCCCTCTCTGTCTTTTGTGTAGCTTTCACCCCGGCTGAATGCTTCAGGCTTTACCTCGGCTGAGCAGGGCTGTGGAGAGGATTCGCCGTGTGAGAGCTCACCTCAGCATTATGGCCCAAAATGGCAGCACAGAGAACGGAGAAGCGGCCACGGCAGCCATCGTCATCGTCGGTGACGAGATTCTTAAGGTGAGGCAGTGAGACACAGCGGCTGTGGTGTGACATTCAAGTTACACATCGAGGGCCATGGTGTAATGTGTGTGCATGGATGACTCTCAGTGATTGCGAAGATTGGAAAACCTCTCCTGCTGGACATCAGTGGCTGAGCGATTATATTTGTTTAAAGATGTATTTTATCATTTAAAAAATTTGCGATTTATCATATTTAGGGCTTTTTTCCCCCTTGGTCTTACTAATGTGAAATACATCATATTTTAATAAAACTCCTTGTCTATACAGTATGTAGTGACTGACTATAAATCAAATATAATTTATATAAAATTCCCAGAGAGGCATAAAAGTGCAATATATGGCAACCAGATTGAATGACTTTTATCAGTGGTGCATTTTATTTTATACCTTCTTTTTTTTGCTTTTCTTTAAGGGTCACACAGCAGACACCAACAGCACCTTCTTGTGCCGTGGATTGCGCAAACTGGGGGTCAACGTCCAGCGCATTTCGGTGGTCCCCGACGTGCAGGAAGTCATCGCTAAGGAAGTGGCTGCACTCTCACCTACGGTAACGCACCTGATCACGGCAGGTGGCATCGGACCCACGCATGACGACGTGACCTTCGAAGCAGTCGCGTTGGCGTTTGGCGAGAGTCTGCAACCCCATCCAGAGCTCACACGTCTCGTCGAGCAGTTCTTCGGCAGCGTCGATTCTACCAGTGCCCCCATGAAACTTGCCACGGTGCCTTCTTCTGCAAAGCTGAACTACGGCCGCGACCCTCGGACCGGCGAGCCGATGCGATTCCCTCTGGTCAGCGTACGCAATGTCTACATGTTCCCTGGGATCCCTACACTCCTGGAGCGTTCTTTTAACGGCCTGCTGCACCTGTTCGCCAGCCCGGGAACGGCTTTTCACACATGCGAGGTGTTCGTGGACGCCGATGAAACGGAACTCGCACCCATCCTGACCAGGTTGCAGTCGGAATGGGGAAGACGCGTAGCACTCGGATCGTATCCTGACTGGCTGAGCAACTACTACCGCGTGAGGCTGGTGCTAGACTCGAATAGTTCTGACGAGGTGGAGAGGGCACGGGCCCAGCTGGAGGAGGAGCTGCCTAAAGGGAGCATGGTGCAGATGGTCACTGATCCTGTAGCCGTCGCTCCCCATGAGGTCTACTCACTCGCCTTGAATGGTAAGTATCGGAGAAATGAAGAATGACAGGAAAGGATACAGACCATGATAATGAGATGGAAATTGATCTAATAAAAAAATAATAATAAGGGGGTGTCGGAGTGCAACAGTGTAAAATTCTGGGTATTTTACTCGGTTTGAGCGTGCATTTGGATAAAAACATCAAAGAGCGATGGACTAAATTAGAAATGACAGGAATCACTGATAAATAATGCACAAACAACCGGTTTCACTTCATGTTTCTTTGGTTGAGTCATGCTCTGTTTTTGTATCAGATTGAAATGCAGGCATATTGATGAACAGCTTCATAATCGGAAATTACTTTATTCTAATCTGTGGCTACCACCACAAGTATATTTGGCACCTGTTGAAAACAGTGACGCAGGACGGACGCCTATTACCTGCCAGCACAAGAGTGGTCACTCTACATCCAAAAAACAGCAAATACATATGGCAATTTTATTTATTCATATATATATATATTTTTTTAATAACACACTATTTTGAATTGTTTAATATTTCTATTCATTTCACATTTCAGAGCTCCAACGTACAAATACTCCCCTCACTTTACCCATGTGTGAAGTGAAGTGTAAGAAAAAATGAAGAACTTAACACTCTTTTTGTACAAAGTTGGCACTTTTTGTCGGAGCATGTAGTCCTTAAAAAACAGAGCATTTTTAGCCATGTATTGCATTAATATATTAATAAATATATATGGGAGTCAGGATTGTGCAATATAGTGTGACATCCTTTTTTTTCCTCGGCACAACCAAAGCAATAAGATGAACTGAATTTCATTTTATTTTAACCAGCTACACACACACACACACACACACACACACACACACATGCGCGCACACGGAACTGAGCAAAAAATGAAATGGGTAGGATAAGCAAAGAAAGAGCACTGATTCATAAGATCATGTATTTTCATGGTTGTTTTCTGTGATGTAATAATAATAATCATATTACTAATAATCATAATTCGCGGGTTTTTTAAATTAATTTTTTACTCCAGCTGGCATCCTCTGCCTCTCAGTACACCGCTCTCGCGCTACCGCTCCGGTACCTAGAAGGAACTGTCTTCTACTAATTAATCGATCAATGTTCTCCTGGACAGATTTTTAAAAAGGTGCCCAAATGTACTCAGGCGGCCGTCACTGTAACAATCACAATACAAAAAGACACCCATCATGATGATCGTATCTGATGGTCCTTGGTGATTTCCATCTCTAATGTCAGTAAATGTTATAACATTTGTTTGCAGTGATATACTCAACTTTGCACCCAACAATGTTATGTTTATTAAGTTATTAAAAAATAAGGGTCTCAAATATATTTCAGGATCACCTTTGGGGGAGAAAATAGCTGGAGCTCTGAGGACGATTGAAAAAGCCCTGGATCATTACAAACAGAACGAGATCTGCATCGGTTTTAACGGTGGCAAAGACTGCACGGCACTGCTGCATCTTTTCTACGCCGCCATAAAACGGTGAGAAAAAAAGAAATGAGAGCACAGTGTGTTAGATTTGCGCCACTTTGTCAGTCAGTAAACATGATATTAAATAAATCTGACTATTTGTTATATTTTATGTGCATTACGGAATACTAATATAAAAAAGATCTGATCCAGATTTTACAGCTAGGGAATTGGTCAGGTCCAGGGTTAACAAGGTTATGTGGCAGTAAAATGAAGTCAGCTGGACTACCTGAGTGTGCTGAATGACCAGGTGGTAACATCAATAGCCTACATGTTCACCCGAGAATATTCTAGGAATCAAATTGTCTTCCCTGGAGCTCGAGGAATAATTTTCATGCACGCATTGACGACCACATTGCAGGCCATAATCATAGCTAAAAAAATGTTTAAAATATACATAGGAATATTATGCGTGTATGACTTTTTTCTGTTTGTTTTTGTGCCAGGTTATGTAGTTTTTGCTTGTTTTAGGGTTTCATGTTATGAAGTTGGAACCGAGGTTGCAGGGAAAAAAAAAAAAGCGCTGAAATGTAACAACTGTCTATTCCTAGATTTCAAGTGCTTCTTCGAAAGACGATTCTCGAAAAAAAAAAAAGTCTGTTGAACAGGCGTTATTCAGCAGTTTTGTTTCTAATTAAAACCCATCCAGTTTCTCTTCACACGCTTCAAGCTCTCACTTCCTTATTTTTCTATACTACACTGTTAAAGTAATGTTTTTTCCTTAAGCTGTAAAAAAATAACATCTGTAATCAGAACGAGGTGGCCCGGGGGCTTAGTGATTATCATTGTCAGCTTGCACCTCCAGGGTCCGGGTTCGATTCCTGGGCAGGTTCAATTCCCCCCTCTGTGTGCATAGAGTTTGCATGTTCTCCCCGTGCTTAGTGGGTTTCCTCCAGGTAGTCCGGTTTCCTCCCACAGTCCAAAGACATGCAGATTAGGCTTACTGGCCTTCCCAAGTTGCCGTGTGTGTGTGTGTGTGTGTGTACTCTGCGAGGGATTGGTACCCTGCCTCGTAATAATAATAATCAGCACCTGGTCAATGCCATTGCTTTTTCTTTATCTTGAAGCACAACTGATGACCTTCATGCACTTTACAGCTGTTAACAAATGGTTGTTAGTTCAGTTATCTGACATGGACTTGGAGCGTATTACAGTTTTTGCAGCTAAATAGTTACAAAGACATTTTGATTATGAGAAATTGATTTAGCTTTAGGACACAGAAATTGTCTACAAATGCTGATGTTTCATGTCTAAGCCTAGCTGATACACCGAGGAGCTGTGTGTCTATAATACAGACGTAAATGTCTGGTAAAATCTACATAGGGCTGTTTTCACTACGGTGAATATGGCATACACTACACTAACACAACATTTATTTAAACTATTAAACCGTTTTCCTCCTCAGCCGCTATCCAGACAGTAAAGACAAGGTGAAAGCTCTGTACATCCGAATCGTCTCCCCGTTCCCTGAAATGGAGAGGTTTCTCCAGGACACAATTAAAAGGTAAATTATTTGTAACTGATCATTATTATATTATTTATTTTTAGTTGTGCCACCACCTAAGTTGCTAAGAACATTGCAACACCTCTACAGATCAGATTAGATAATTAGGGTAACTAGAGAACGTGCTTAAGGTGTGACAGTAAAAGCGAAAAGTATTGCATGCCTGTAGATCACCAAGGTGTCTCTAACAATAAAGGTTACCTGCATGGTCTAGGATAAAACAACAGCAGTGATGGTGTGTGTGTGTGCAGATATGAGCTGGACCTGTTTGCTGTGGAGGGCAACATTCGGCAGGCTCTAATCGAAGTGCAGGAAAAGAGACCCGAGCTCCGTGCCGTTCTCATGGGCACCAGACGCACTGATCCTTACTCACACACGCTCACTGACCTCTGCCCTACAGACCCAGACTGGCCTCCTTACATGAGAGTCAACCCATTACTGGTGAATACACACCTGCATGCGCATACACACACATGTAGCATTAAAAGTCAAGTGTACCACCTCTTACTTCTGGATGCTTATTACGTCTCATTTGTCCTTCTCTACAATCAGGATTTTCAATGTATTTAAAATGATGAAAAGCTGATTGGACGAGGATGGAAAATATAATTGAATTCAAGTTTAAATTGTATAGTATTACAGGATCAGGTGCGGAAAATCCGATAAAATCAAGGTTTATTATGAATTCCTAAATCTGATTTAGGGGTGTCGGAGAAGGTTCCCATAAATCGGGTCCATCCTGATGACGATTTTAATGTGGCCCAGTAAATGAATTTAGATTGCAAAATCAGTCAGCACCATGGCGTAGTGTTTAGCATTTAGCCAGGAGGGTTTCAGTCCCGCCTCACGTCTGTCTGCTTGGAGTTTCCATGTTCCCCCTGTGATTGGTGGGTTTCCTTCGGGTATGCCGGTTTCCTCCCACAGTCCAAAGACACGCAGATAAGGCTAACTGGTTCTGCCGAATTGCCCTTAGTACGTGAGTGTGTGTGTCCTGTGATGGACTTGCACCCCACAGGTCCCATGGAACACTGAGCTTCAGGCCTCCTATAGCCATGTATGCTGTGGCCTGTAATTCAGTTACCTGTTTAAAAAAAGAGCATGTCTTTGTGGTACCACTAGAGGGCAAACGGAGCTTTAAGCCATTGACTAGAAAACCACTTCTGAGAAAATGTGCACAGCTCAAAATGTGTTATATCATCATAATTACGCTCATTTCAGTTGCAGGTTTTGACAATAGGAAAAAGTCCAAAAGGTACACTTTGTGCTACACACTGTATGAAAAAACTGTTTGGTAAAGAGATGATATGCCACAGAAAGTGACATAAGTGAATCGCCATACATGTAGTGTACGATGCACACACAATAAACCCTTTAAATTGAGAAAACACAATAAATACAACACAACACAACCAATATAATATTTATAATATAATATAAAGGGTAGAACATGCTGTATTCATGAGCATAGCAACTCGGTCCTTATCACCAACAACACTGAGTGTTAACAGTGTAGTGTTTATCATGCTGTTCCTGTGTGACGGGTAATACAGCTGTAGCTATTATGACATTCATAATGTGGTGGTATACAGTTGCATGCAAAAGTTTAACCACCCCTGAACAAATTATATATTTAGTAATGGGGGGGAAAAAGTAGACACAACCGCTACAGTAAACTAGTTTAAGCAAGTAGAACGGAAATTCCTCTACCGTCACTAAGTCTAATTCTTCTTGTTATAAATCTGTTGCAATATATTAAAAAATAGGAAGGAAGCTACTGAAGAAAAAAACATTTTGGAAACATTTGACCGAGCTGTGATCTTGACTGATCCTGTTTGAATTAAAATGTATTTAGTTTATTTGTTGGATACAGTGATAAGTCTATATAAATCCTACAGATATTCTTGAGATATTTCGTCTGAGATGCAGATATTTCAACAGACTGAAATATTCCACTCTGTTGTGGTACGTGCTAAAGTTTTAGCACCCTACTAGGTCAGTACTTAATAGCACCCACTATACCTTGCAGAATGTTTTAAGTCAAGGAAAGAATGAGGGTGAATACAAAAATCTTTCAGATTCAGTTTCTTGACTGAATTCTACATTTATTATCTATTAGTCCATCTACAAATGCCACAGCGATGTTTGTCACCAGCTACTACACAACCCCAGAACACAGTAGATCCACCTATAATGCATAACATTTGGCAAGGTGTTCTTTACATGGAAAGACACTCCTACATTCCCTTTTCAGAGCAACATAGTGGTGATATCCGTTATCTTGACTTTCTGACACACTGCAGGTCCCATGGCAGACAGTAAAGCCAGTCTTCAGTCAGGACACTCTTGAAGACACTTTAGAGTGTGATGAAGGAATATGATATGGTAGTATAGATATTATCTTTGGGAATACCTCCGAGATCATGTCTAAAACAGCATTTACATAGACATGGTACAGTGAACAAAGCAGCTTTTTACTTTCTAGACAAAGACTTTTGGGTTGTCTAAATCACATTGTTTTGTTATACATGTTTATGAATTTTAAACTACAATACGAAATCTGAAAAAATTTCTCACTCTCCACATTAATGTAATAAGTCAAATATTTGGCACAATTACGTTTGTATCGTTGTATCATCGCAAATCGATGCATTAAATGTGGGGGAGATGTCAAAATGTGCTTGTCCAAGAACTCCTCCATGTGGCCGATAAGATTATTGCAGTTTTGAGTTAAAAGTGATTATGTAGACTTCCAGAGTGAGCTGTATTTGGTTGTATTGTATTCAGCTTTTTCTTTTTTCTTCTTCTTCCCAGAGGGAGGTAAGGGGAGCCATCAGTAATAGAGTTTAATTTTATTTCCCAAATTAATCAAACCCATACTTGCATAGCAGTAATGAAACAATAATATGTAAAGACCGACAGTATTGTTCTTGCATCAGTAACAGTAAGCAAGTCTTGGTTTAACATGTAATTAGAGCCCATTCCTATAACCCATACAGCACAAGCCTGGACAAGCAGCTGATTAGATTAATGACTGGGTAAACTAAGTGCTTGCTGTTTCTTAAGAACTGGTATTTTGACCCAATAAATGCAGAAGGATTCAGTTGATTTGATCTCAACCTTAAATTGTAAGGAATTGTTACATCAGTAATTGTAATCAAATCTCATTTAATCTTTAAGCTCTCTCAGAGCCTCAGAACAACCTTTGATACCGTTATTATAGAGCACTGTCTGTTCCTCTCTCTGCCTATACATACAAACATATAAAACAAGGTGACAGCAGATGATTAAAATGATGAATAGGCTTTCAGAAGTCATTGAGCAGCAATTCAATTATCTTAATCTGAACTGCTTACGTACAGGCCATGAAACAACAGACTCGTGTAGCTGTTTGATTTTAAACCTTCGTCTGGACAGGTTTCTTGCTTTTGTTTTAATTTATCAAGAGGTTAATTCATTTTTTTGTGTGTATATAAGCATTTATTTATTGATAGGAATTATTTCATACAGTATTTGCTGTAAGTCAGAATCAGATGCTTTCAATGAGTTGAAGAGTTTAGCGGTTCAAGGTAAAAGTAAAAAAAAAAAAAAAAAATTAAAGCTGCACTGGGATATAACATTTTAGTTCTGAAATGGATTCAAAACATTCACTTTGATTTCACTGGTGGCTGGTTTTTATTTAGTTATTTATTTTTTAAGATAAGACAAGCACATGTGATTTTATTATTATTTTTTAAATAATTTTTTTGGATTTCCCCTAATTTAGTCGTGTCCAATTCCTCCCTGTCACTAGGGAGCTCCCACATTAAGGCTACTACTACTACTCAGTCGGGAGGGCCGAAGGCAGTCAGGTGGATCCCTCCCCTCTGAGAGAGCTCGGCCATTAGAGAGCTCTCTTTAGGCCTCCGGTTGCGAGAGGTTACAGCATCATCCGGGAATCGAACCGCGATGTCCGAATGATAGGGCGAGCACTTTACCACTGCGCCAAAATGTTTTTTCAGAATAGGGTCAACAAAAGTAATATCGTCTGACAGGATGCACAAAAAACTAAACTGCTGAACACCCAGATAAAAGTCATTGAAGAGGTTAATGACAAATGGTTAACCATGACTATAAATATAGTCTACCTATAAATGTACTTAATGCTTAGAAAGTATTTACCCACTCATTCTCTATATGGCTTATCTTATACAGGGTCACAGGAGGCCCATGGTACACCCTGTATTGGATGCCAGTCCATCACAGGGCACACAAGCCTACACACACTCTCACACTCGCGCTAGGAGCATTTTGGAAATGCCAGTTAGCCTAATCTGCACGTCTTTGGACTGTGGGAGGAAACCAGAGTTGCTGGAGGAAACCCACCAAGCACCACATGCAAACTCCATGCACGCAGACCCTTGGTGGGCCTCGAACACTCAACCCTGGAAGTGCTAACCACTTTTCTACTGTGCCGCTGAACATATTTTCAAAAAGTACAAAAATAACTTTATAAAGATATTTATCTCCCCATGCACTCTGTGCGTTCTGAGTGTAGTGCTGTTGTGTTGACGTTTGAAATCAGTCTGATCATTACCATTTTAACGCTTGGTCATTCGTTTCAATTCTCATCTAGGGCAGGACCATACAGTAAATGACACCAGATGGGTGTACTTTCTTTTTTTTCCCCCATCTATGCACCATTGGTAAAGCAGAATGACCAAAAGTCTCACAAATCCATCTTTTCCATAGGATTGGACATATCATGACATCTGGTTGTTCCTGAGGAAACTTTATGTACCTTACTGCATTCTCTATGACAAAGGGTGAGGTCTCATGTCCCACTTCTATACACATACACACTCATTCCATTCACTCATAAAATGTGGCCTTGCATTTTCTCCCCTGTTTGAAATCAGATTTTTTTTTTCATTTTTCTTTTCATCTTTGTATGTACTACAGGTACACTTCACTTGGCAGCATGGATAACACTTTTAGGAACCTTTCTCTTCAAATGGTGGACAGCAGGGGTGTAACTCGTTTTAAACCTGCCTATCAGCTGGAGAATGAGGAAGAAGAGCGCAGCTCAAGAACGTGATGATGTGAAAGTGGATAAATCCACCCTCAAGGGAAAAGAGCAGTAATCATAGTCGAATCGAGATGACACGGAAAAACTGGCAGACATCAGCATTTATTTTTATTCATACATCTTAAGTAACTGATCTGTCCTGCTCAGGGATGTGGTAGTTCTGGAGGCAGAAGAATTTATCCCGGATTGAAGTCCAGTCCAATTCCAAACTAACAATGTAAGATAAAATAATTAATGCCATTATTAGAACATGTATGTGACAGAGAAAGGGACATGCGTAACTGTATGATGAGATCTGCAGTAAAAAAGTTTGTTTTTTTTGTCCCTCATTTTAAGTACAGTTAAACCTTGGATTGCGACCATAACTTTTGTGACTTATCAGAGTGAATTTCCCCAAAAGAAATAATGGAAACTCGGATGATTCGTTCCACAGTCCAAAAATATTCATATAAATATCTGAGAATAATACAAAATATAAAGTAAAAATCAATCAAATTAACCTGCACTTTGCCTTTGAAAAGAATTGGGCTGGTGTGAGGGAGAATGACTGTCTCTCGCACATACACACTAATGGAATCACTGCTCTGTCTGGTCACTTTTTGTGTCACTTTAACAAGGAACCTCTCTAATGACTCTTGCTTTTGCCTCCTTTTGGGAATTTCGCTGAAATGTGACATTGAGTTTCCGTTAAACAGAATCATCGCTCGCACTGCTACAGCCTTTTTAACCTTTTTCTTCACAGGGGTCGTTGTTGCAGTACAGTTACTGAAGAAAAGTCACTACACTTAAAACAAACAAAAAAAATGCTTTTCTTGCACACACATGGTCGCAGTGTTGTAGTAAACAGCACACGTGTGCACGGAGGTTGACTATATGGGTGACGCATGCGCACTGATGATCACCTACAATCCCATAACGCGCGCGCGAGAGCAGAACTGTTGGCTCAGTTGTGATCATGTGACTCGGCAGACAAAGTGTATAAGTACTACTTGTGTTTCAAGACCTCACTTCATTATCAAGTTAAAATTTATGAAAAAATTTTGCTTGTCAGCCTCCGAGTGGCGCAGTGGTAAAGCGCTCGCCCTATCAGCCGGAGATCGCTGGTTCGAACCCCGGGTGATGCTGATTGGCCGAGCTCTTTCAGGGGGGAGGGATGAGAGGTACCTGCGCTCCCACATTAATCACGGCTCTACAGCCAATCAGGGGCGTCTGTGAGC
>JAOVVA010000048.1:28832250-28843375 GCA_028565275.1 Leiocassis micropogon
AAAGTGCAGGTTAATTTGTTTAATTTTTACTTTATATTTTGTATTAATTATTTTTATGTATTTATTTTTTTGGGCTGCGGAACGAATAATTTGAGTTTAAATTATTTCTTATGGGAAAATTAAATTTGGTTTCCGAGTGTTTTGGAATACGAGCCTGCTTCCGGAACGAATTATGCTCGTAATCCGAGGTTCCACTGTACATGAATCTCTACATACAACACAACCAGTAGGCAAACTCTAGGCTTTTTGTGGATGTGTTCATAACTCCATTATTATTTCCACCTAAATGAATTAGAGTACTTCCCAGATATGCACTGAGGCACCCAATTCTACATTCCCCTTTGTACTATATAAGTAGGCTTGCAGAATGATAAGCTGTAATGCAAGTCAAATTTTTTTTTTTTATTGATGGTAAACTTTCCAATTCCTTATTTTAGGGGTCACTTAAAGTTCAGGAAATAAAAATACTGTCTAATTTGCCATACAGTACCAGTGTAATCTTTTCTTCTGTTCAGCTTCAAATTTTTTCTAAAAAAACACACATACACAGTTTTAAATACAACTGACAACGTTTGTTTTACATCGACACTTAAAATGCCACTAAATGAACAGCTGTTTCTGTATAATTTACTACAATTGGAGTTACAGCTCCAACTGGCTATAGATACACATAATTTCCTCATCTCCTATTATTTCTTTAGGTGCTGGTCAGTGTAATCTTATACACTGTTCATTCAGGAAAAAGGGACACATGCTAATATTTCGTTGGACCGCCTTCTGCTTTGATTATATTAGCTCTCTACACCTATCACAATTCCTGCACTGTCTATAACTGTTTGTTGCTCAGCCTGGTATTAACCGTTCACTCCACTGTTGAGAAAGTAATGCCCCTAGAGTGGTCAAGTGGTGTTCTTCACTGTTCCATGGTCTGTATACCACTGTGTTTTCATATTTCGCTGGAATAAACATGTATAGAGGAGCAGACATTGGTCTCCTTCCACATCTACAGCATATATCTGTTTTCAGTGGCACTCCATACCAGCCTTTGGTGTAATCATCAGAATCACACAGTTATCACTGACATACATTTATGACATTTGAGGTTTAGTTATAAATATTGTAACATTCACTAACATATCAATTTGATTATAAGTCTCTTGAAATGTGTTTCTGAAGGTCCATCGTGTGCTCATTAAGTGCTAATTTCCACCTTGTCATAGTCCATTCTGTCTTCAATCCTTCCATGACAGGGTGTTCATGTGCGCATAGCTTTTGCCACATTTTGGATTGATTTTATTATTATTAAAAAACCTTTCCCATTAAATAAATTATATATTTTAGAAAATGTAAATTTTATAATCACTGCAATGAAAATGTATTTACTCTACTTTGAATTTGTCAATGGCAGGGTGGACATGTTTTGCAATTTGCAAAAACATTGTTTATATGCAGCTTATTTACTTTATAAAAGCCTATGGTCTATCTAATAAACTTAGAGTTAAATATAAATAATTAGATGTATTTATTTGGTTATTTAGTCTCAAAGTCACTTTATTGTGATATTAACCCTAATAAGTGGTGGGATACCACTTGTACAGTAACTGGGTTAATAATAAAAGATTCTAGGTAAAGCTTCTCTATCTGCTGGAATCCAAAAAATTGCTGGCCTGTGAATTGATTCCACTAGGCTTATTTTCTAGTATTGGTAATCATCAATACTTTTTGAGATCTGAAATAATTATTGAAATATTAATTTGTTTAAGTCCTACCTCTGCCCTTTGCCATTCATGTGGCTTTTACATGGCCTGGCATCCGACTAACAGTGTAGGATAAATGTAGGCTAAAACCTCTGATTAACATCTTGAAGTACACTATTCTCGCCAGCCCTGGCCAACGTCTCATTCTAGTAGATTCTACTGGAGGACCCTTTTAGAATGTGGAAATGTATCTTTTTTTGTTTAAACTTGCATTAAATAAATACACCATAAAGAATTCTTATGATGCTGCTAAGATGCTTGAAGATTCATATAAATTTTGTCATTAGATTAGTGTACCACTAGTGAAAGCAATTCATGTCATCTTAAGGAGGAGCTCTCCTTTTTTTCGCTGCCAACATGTAAAGAAGACACAATCAAATAAAACTTGGTTTGGTCATCACAGAACAGAAAAAATGCATCACCTGTTTGTTCAATCTGCTCATCTCCAACTCCAGACGAGATTGACCACACCTCTGCTGCCACACACTGCGTGGACTATGACTAACTGGAATGATTTATAAATCACGTCTTTAAGTAAAAGGACCTAATAATTTTTTTTCTTCCACAAAATTTATGGGTGGTTTCAGTTCATTTACTCAAAACTTGAGTTTACTTAAAATATCCTTGTGAATTATTACACAATCTCATTTTAGCTTTCATTTTAGGATAAATATGGAAACAATAAGATAAAATATAATATAGAATCGAATATAGAATCAAATATAAAATATAATATAGAATTTAAGGAAATAAATTTTATAGAATAATGTTTAGCCTTGTTTTTTACTGTTATGTATATTTGTGTATGGGTATGTAAAATTTGAAATAATAAAGTTTTTTAGTGTTTAAAGTGAGTAAAAATTACCCAAATTGTATGATTCTGTGTACATTAAACACTGGATGGATGTCATAGGATGTGCATAAAGTTGTAAAATCTTTTCACTAAGGATTTAACTAAAATTGCTTAAAATCCGGTTGAAAGACAACATGAGAATTAGATTAAAATAGACTCATAATTTGATTTAAAATTTTCATTATGATTTTCCAAATCTTTTATTTCTCTATGTGTCTTCCTTATAAATGCCAGATTTTTGTTTTATGCCTTTATTTACAGTGAATCCACTTGTCTTTCACATACTGTAGGTTAATTTTGACTAAGTAAAAGCTATTTGAGGTCATTTGTTATTTATATCTTTACAAATGTACGTAGACTTAATTAAGCCAGTTTTACTCTCTGCACTGAATATTTCTATGGATGTTTGAAGAAGAAACTAAACAAGGAAATTTGATGTTATTGTATTAAGATTCAAATATTAGCTGCCTTAAAAAATGTCTTAGAATGGACATCCACAGCTTTAACCTAAATCCTACAGAGCATGTGTAGAATGCAGTAAAGAATCAGATTTCCTGTTCTCTAGTGTGCAGAACCTGAATGAAAACTGAACCTTCCTCATGAATTCATATCCATTGTCAAGACATGCGAAACAAAATACAGCAAACTAGATATTAAAACATGCTGACTTTCATCATAAAAGTTGATTTTCTTTATAGAAGAAACTATATTACATAGTTTTTCAGTTTTTTTTATGTTTTACACATACAGTGACGGCCTTTATTCTGTTGTCTAGGCCAATAGTTACCACACCTGTGACGTGACTCCTATGTTTTTAAAACTCCCATAAAAGATATGACTCATTCGACTGTTCGTTCTGCTACCAGCTGGGTGTAGAAGGTAAGTTCCCAATAATGGAATCTATATAATAATATTTAAAATATTAACTGAAATCGAAGACTTAATTACAACATTAAAATAAATACCAAAGTTTCAAAAGCAATAGCACATAAATCACAGGAATGCCAATATAAAATGTTATTTATTAGCAGGTAATCATCTATTCTAATGAAAATATGTGTACAGTGTGTGAATTGGATGGTCATATGTATTTCAATTTTAGACAAGTAGTCTAAAAAATGCTTGTTTTAGCTTCAATTACGTTTTTTTAATGTAATTATAACATATTTAAACATCACACTTCAAATGTGTTCCACTTTTACACATTAAAAAAATATATTGATTTGTTTCATTTTTAAGCTATGTTAAATAATGACCATCAGTTTAGTGATTTGTTAAATACATTATTTTACCATCACCAAATATAATATTTTTTTTGTAACTACAATCGCAATAACATGCTTGATTTAGTTTGTTACTGTAGATCTAATCATTCCAAAATTTCTAAATGTGAAACATCAGTGTGGCCATTACCTTAACATAGACATAAGGGCAGCCAGAGGAAATTTAGGTAATTAAACAAAGCTACCTGCTCACAGTGGAACATTTACGTAACAGCTGTCTGCCCTGCCCTGAAACCAAATGATTGGGAAACATCAGATGTCTGTCTGCATTCTTTTCTCATGTGTGGATCATCATCGCATGAACAGTGTTTGGAAGTTTTGCTTTAATTTCTTTTCAAACAGAAAGTCACGTCCGTATACAGTTTACATTTGTTTGCTGTTTTTTTTCCCATTTAAATCTGATCCTTAATAAACAAAACAAAAAGCAGCTACAACTTATTTTTCCTTTATTGAAACTTGATATATATTTTATCAGCTGTTACTTGAAATGTGTCGTGTAATAATCTTGTATCAAATGATGCCTCATCTCATATATATTTTTTTTAGTTTGTACCAGCAGGTACCTCCTAATAACAAGGTAGTGCTATAAAGGTAATCCTTTATTATGTTGTACTCATTTTGGATTGATATTCATTTAACCAAATTAATCTGTACCATTCCATTTGGTTCACAAACTTCTTTATTTATATACTCTAATTATAAAAAAAGCAGTAATGCGTTACAACTGTAAGAGAACACAACAGAAGGTTGACCATAAAATGACATTCTTAAAATTCATTTAAAAATTCATGAATTTATGGTTTGACATCTAAGAAGTAAAAAAAGGGAGGTGTTGTTTGATCCTTGATTGAAACAAGCAACCCATAACACACTATTTTACAATATCTGTGATTTAAAATTGTGTATTTGTTTTACAGAAATTTACCATGGCATCACCAGTAAAAGCAAGGCTCCGTTTTGTCACCTGGAACACATGTGGCATAAAAAACCCAACCCATAAGTTTTCAAATGTGATGAGCAGCCTCAAATCCATGCGGGCTGATATTGCCTTTATACAAGAGACACACATTGGACCAAACTGCTACCAAATCTTGGAGAAAGTTGAAAACTGGAATGTCTACTTCACTGTACACAGCCCTCGCAGCAAAGGAGTCGCAATAATGATAAGTCATGAAGTACCATTTGAGTACATATGCCATGATGAGGACAGCAGTGGAGGTTACATTGTACTCTTCTGTCGTCTGTATAATGAACTGTACACTCTTGTTAATGTGTACAATCATAAGGATGACAAAAATGTCTTGGCTAAATTGAGAGACTATCTAAGGGAAACAGCTGAGGGTGTGCTCGTGGTTGGAGGTGATTTTAACACAGTTTTGGATCCCAGCTTCGATCTGTTAACTCAAGCTTGTCGCCCAAAGCAGTCTTTACTGAGGGCTATTTTAGAAGACTTTACTAGTTCTCTAAATCTCAGAGACACCTGGTCCTACCTGCACTTTGCTCCTGGGAACTTTACACGACATCAGAATGAGAGTTACTCCAGGTTGGACATGTTTTTCATGTGCAAGGATGCAATGAAACGAGTATTTTGTAACAACACAGAGAGCAATGAAATTTCAGATCATAATCCACTTGTCCTAGAACTCAGAGTGCAGCAACAGACTGGAACTCAAATTCCCAAGGTGGCCTGGCTTTTGGAGGAAACTAGAAGTGGTGAAGTACCTGACAGGAGACCAGGGAAGATTAGTGGGGCAGAAATACTGATGGCCATCAAGTCTTTGACTGACTCCCAACAACGACATTATACACTGAATGTGGATTACTACAAAAGTCATTGTTGTGAGTTGACTGAAACTCTAAAGAGAGAGTATAACAACATGCTAAAGAATAATCAGGTACCCGAAGCTTTAGACTCAGAAGGCATTTTTACTGTGGAATATTTGATATTTTCTGAAGTTTTTGCAAAGCGCCTTAGTGTGCTTATTACTCCTTTTTTAAAGAAAGAAAGAAAGGCAATGTTTGATGTTCTTCTTACTATGACCTTTGGGACAGACACACAGGAAATCAAGTGGTCCTTCCTGGAACAAGCCATTAGGAATCTAAAACCGATACCATCTGCCCCTCCACTAGATTTTAGTATTCTGGACTGCCTTCTTCCTAAAGTCCAAAACTTTTCTGGGGAACTCAGACGTTTGCATCCTGGCTGTCCCCTCACTAACAGCATCCTCAATCTGGCTCTGATACACCTGTGTCACCGGTGTGATCTGGTTTTCAAAAATGAGACAGGATGCAGCACCAGTATTTCCTTTGAAAGAAAGGCCCTGCTCATACATGCACATAAATGGGAGCAAGTTGTTACGGTCCTTGAAGGTTTCCAAGACGATTCAGGAATAAGACTTACAAAATGTCACATAAATTCAGACAATTAAAGCATAGAAATGCCTCAATCATCCATAACATTAGAATGCAAAATATCACAGCCTGTATTGTGTAGTTTCCCCTTTTGCCACCTGTCCAGCTCTGGCCCTCAGGGAGACCTCTAGGAGTGTGCTTTGATGGAGAATCTGTTGGGTGCTATGGGTTGTGGGGTGGGGCCTCCATGGAATGCAAAGACCTCATGATTGTTGATCCGACATTCAATTTTCCCAGATCTCAACGCAGTCAATCTCCTAAAGGCCTTTGCCTGCTCCAAGCCCCACTCGTGGCAGGCTGTGATCCACCGAGTATTCTGATACCCTTCCATCATATTCACTGTGTTAACTTCTGCCAGCAATTTGTGCTACAATACTTGTGCTTTTGACAATATGCCTTTAGTGCTCATGATCCTGTCATAATGTGTGCTTTTGCAAGATCCTTAATCTTATGCCCCATACAACCTAGTCCCAAGCTTCTAGAAAAATGGGAAGGGTGACAGGATTTATTGTAAAACCTGTACTAGATCACTCACCCATCATTGTCGTGGGGACCTGGAGCCTATCCCAGGAGGCAGGGTACACCCAGGACAGGTGCCAATCCGTTGCAGGGCACACAAACACACTTACACACACACTACGGGCAATTGGGGAACATCAATTAGCCTAACTTAATGAAGGAGGAAATCTACCAAGCACGGGGAGAACATCCCGGACCCTAGAGGTGCAAGGCGCCAGTGCTAACCACTACAGCACCATGCTGCCTTGTACTAGATCTTGTGAACCAAATGATCCAATGTGGCTACTCTTAGGTTAAAAGGGAAAATAATGTTAGGTTTACCTGGCAGTGGCATTAGTGTTGTGACTGATCAGTGTACATGTGTGTTAAGTGTAGAAACTAGATACAGAAAAGGGTGATAAAGAGCAGGACATTATTAAACACTATATACATTTTTTTCCTTAAATATTTTTACAGTTTACTATTTCACCATAAATAAATATCTTGCAGATTCTAAAATATTTTATTGTTGTACAAGTTTAGAGACTGGGCAGCAAACATATACTGTATATATTTTTACTCATTTTGTTGGGCATAAAGAGAACCTATTGCACCTTTGTGCAAATGGTGAGCAAGTTTTATAAAATTTCCCACCCAATTCACACACCATGCAAAAAGAATGTACTATACTGTATTGTTAGGAATAGGAAGTCAATTTCAGCTGGTTCCATTATTTATATATAAAAAATTGTCACGTACTGTTAGGTGTTGAACTGTGGGCATGCAGGTGAGGCATAGACGCAGAGGGGGATGAGGTGCAAACAGTCTTTTTAATGATAAGCCAAACAAAACATGAACAAAGGAAGTTGGCTTTACTTTGGAGCGTGCTATAAACTAAACTCATAAAACACTTAAACATACACAGATTAGGGATTACACATACAATACAGACAAGGGATACAAACCAGATGAGAAGACGCACTAAACAGACTAGAGGACTAAACACAAGGGACTATACATGCAAGGGGCTAAACACACAAACACACACGACAGACTTGGCTAGGCCTACTAGCTAGCTAATAGCTAAACAGACTAATTGCTAAACTGGCTAGTAGCCAGATACCCATGAGACAAACAGACTAGGTACACAGCAGACTAGGTGTGAAAGACTAAGAACTCTAAAGGTTAGTGGCTAAACAGGTTAGTAGCTAAACAGACGAGGATCTAAGCAGGTTAGTAGTGCACTGGTTAGTATTTATACAGACTAAGAACTACACATGCAAAGGAGGTTACTTACACATGAGGGTAAACACAAAAGGCTAATTCTCCTAGAGGCTAATCCTGCTAGAAGACACAAAGACAAAGACATACTAAATTAAGACAAATGCAAACTTAAGGAGCTCCAGAAACCAAATGGCAACTATAATTAAACAAACTAAAACATAACCAGACAAAACAAATACCCACTTGACAAAACTGAAATTAATGCACAACCTAGATTCCTAGAACAACCAGCTATTTATAACGAGATTAATGA
Source organism: Leiocassis micropogon (assembly GCA_028565275.1). Taxonomy (NCBI): domain Eukaryota; kingdom Metazoa; phylum Chordata; class Actinopteri; order Siluriformes; family Bagridae; genus Leiocassis; species Leiocassis micropogon. The sequence continues at coordinate 28,840,591 of JAOVVA010000048.1, forward strand.
CCTACCTCGTTCAGGTGAGCACCCGCAACACCTGACCGAGGTGCCTTCTGGGAAACTGAGTCTACCAACAAAAACTACAAACACAAAACATTGCCCTTTAGTGGTGAACCCTCACAAGTATATATATAAAGTATATATATATACATATATATATATATGTGTGTGTGTGTGTATTATTTATGATAATATATACATATATACATATTTTTTTATTTATGGCAGATTCTCATGTACTATTAAATGTATTGTCTCTTTTTTCTTTCATTATATTTTATGTCAATATTTTATTGGTATTATAATAAACATGAAGTTTAATAAATAATTGAATGACTGTAACTATGAGTGTATCAAGTGAGTGAAGTTTACTATGCTATGCTATACTTAAGCGGGATTGCTGTTATGATAAATATCAGCAAGGCTGTGGGCGTAGGTACATGGGTACCACCTGCAACAGCATGACCATGAGTTCCACAAACACCACAACTGTTCCATAAACACTATTTATTATCGATAGTTATAAATGTTATGGTAACAGGTTATCAGATGTGTTTTTTTTTTGCTGAAAGTGTTTTTGTGACTGGTCTTGAATGTGGTTTTTGGTAGGCAGTTGCTCACTCCTCAGTACAGTGGACCATACAGCCCTGCTTTCACCCATGCTGATGATTGAATTAGTGGAATTAACAGTTATTGGAACATCTGGGACACAGAATGATAAATCTAGTTATTATTAAGTGCTGAGTGCTGTTACTGTCTGTTTTCATTACTCACGGAATGCCTCAGATTGCTCGGTCAGAGCTAACTGTTATATAAACTTTATAATATAATATAATATAATATAATATAATATAATATAATATAATATAATATAATATAATATAATAAGCTTACCATCCATGTACAGTTATATTAAAATACACTCAATGTCCATTTTAATTGGAACTCCTGTACATCTGCTCTTATGCAGTTATTAAATCAGCCATACATGTCACTACTATCTAAATTTTACAAACTAGACTTTAAAAGAAATAGAAATAGCCTGACCTAAAGTCCATAATAATGCACATGAGCACATTACCACCATGGTGAGCAGAAAAGCATCTCTGAACACTTGAGGTGGATGGGTCACAACAGTAAAAGTCCATATTAGGTTCCACTCCTGCAAGCTAAGAAAAATAATCTGTAACTCTCATGGTCCTAGACTCAAACTAGACAGAAAGGAACAGATGATTTGTTTGGTTTTTTTAATATTCAACTGTACAGTTTGGGTGAGCCTGTGCTTTAGATTCTTGTTCTTGATGGGCAGGAGTGGGTGACAGTTTTGTGCTGTTTTGTGAATGGTGAGTTACACTATCCCTCTTTGTAGCTTAAACCTATCTGGACCCAGTTTCTCAAAAGCTTCTTATCGCTAAGTTTTTCTTAAGTCTCATATGCTAAGTATCTCTTAGGTAAGTCACACGTCGTAAGGTTGGTCTGGACCAACCTTAACTCACTCTTAGCATAGTTTTAGCTCAAGATGCTAGTCGCTGCCACTGAGCAGCAGTCTTTATAAATCAGCGGTGTATGCAAACACATTATGGCACGTTATCAAAGTCGTATTAATTATGGAATATACAGTAATATACAGACCTGCGCTTGCCAGGCCAACGCGTTGTACTTAGGCTCTACGTCACGATGTCCAGCTGCTTTCTGCTTTTTGTTTAAAATATGTTTCATTGATTATTAGCCATCATCCACGCCTGGATGGACTTTTATTTTCACACGTTTTAGTTTATGATAAAATTTTATTTAGTTAAATGAGAAAATAAACTTGGGAGTTTCAAACCCCGCATCCATTCATTTTTCTGAGTGATTGTAATGCTTTATACCCCTATCTCACCTACACAGTTTTGCGCGGTGACTGTAAGTTGGGTTCATCATAATTCAACACGAGTTTTTGCGCTGTGATTATGTTTCCATCTTTCTGTGTGAAAAATTAAACATTAAATCTACAGCCACCGCGCAAAACCGCGTAGGTGAGATAGGGGTATTAAACCTCTACTCTGCCAACTCATTGTATACAACCCCAACCACTGACATGCTTCACATTGTTTCTGAAGCTGGCAAAGAGTGTTGTCAGCTGTTTGTCAATCAGCTATGATTGTATACAATAATATATATTAGTGACAGTTTGGTGATTTAATTTATATATTTGTCTATTATTGCATGCTATTAATAAGTTAACCCATGTCGAAATAAACATTATTGGAAGAATTTAGTGCCATGTTTAATTTGCATAGAAAGTTGGACATAAGAGGCAGCGACTTAAGAAGACTCCTAAGGGACAGTTCGAGAAACACACTTAGAAAAGTTATCACTTTACGTAAGATATATCTTAAGAGTCTTCTTAGCGCGCTTAGAGTGTGCGTTATCGAGAAACCAGGCCCTGGCTGTTTTTATCGAGAAACCAGGCCCTGAGTTCTCTTATCAACAATGTGTTTACACAAGAGGTGTCAAGTAACGAAGTACAAATACTTCGTTACCTTACTTAAGTAGAAATTTTGGGTATGTATACTTTACTGGAGTAATTATTTTTCAGCCGACTTTTTACTTCTACTCCTCACACTTTCTCGCAATTATCTGTACATTTTAAAAATAGCCTCGTTACTCCTATTTTATTTCAGCTTGTCATTCAAAAAACAACCAAAAAAAAAATCCGGATAAATCGCGCCATCCGGATGGAGCGAATTTGATTGTGGTTGGATGAGAAATGTAAACATACCATTCCGACACCCTATTGGTTGGTACG
>JAOVVA010000048.1:28877366-28889935 GCA_028565275.1 Leiocassis micropogon
ACACAATGGTGGGGGGGATTGGGGGGGAGGGGGGGGGGGATTATCCCACCCACTAATTCATCCCAAATTAAGTGGGTGGGTGCGGAGAAGACAGAAAAGGGCTAATGAAAGAGCAGAGGAGCGGTGAGGAAGCAGGGGAATGAGGGAGAGGCAGATTTTTGAGGGTCATGAGACAAAAGAGAGAACATTATGCAAGGAAGAGTAAAGTAGGTATCCAACAGACTCTCACTACAACAGAGGTGAAACCATGCCCCAGTTATTTTAAAATATTAATGCGAAACTCAGCTGGTATGACAAGTTAGAGGTTTGGGTGTAAAAGCCAAAAAAGAACTAAAAATGTAACACATTTAACAAAAAGTTGGGTTATTTGCCTCGTATATGCGCTCAGATACTGATGAATTTCAACCACCAGAGGGGCACTACACGTGTTTGGCTCGTAGATTAATTGCTTTAAGTGACGCCCTCAAAATTCCAGAAAAGTCAGTCAACGCTAAAAGTGAAATCATTTTACAGGTAAAACGTGCGAAATCTTACAATAACGCAGCTCGGCCACTGCAACTACTTTGTTATGCAGCAGCATTTCTTTTCACCTCACTGACTATATAATAATAATTGTGTTTAGTTCAGATAACATAAAATGACAGAAGTTTGCAACATTTTTATTAAATTTCATAACCCTGCATAATTCATATCTAATGGAATAAACTGCAGGAATTCGTGCCGATTAAACAACTTGAAGTCTATCAATCAAGGAGCGAGTCGACTCATACTGTATGTAAACAATTTACACAGGAAATCCATTATATCCAGTTTGATAAATGAGGTACCACTGAGTAGATTTTTTTTTATTTTTATAAATAAATAAATAAATAAATAAATGAATAAATAAATAATAATGTATGGAATCAGCATCAGAACAGTAAACTCTCACCAAACATTAATTACAATCTGGAGGGAAAAAAAGATTTATGGATAAAATGTCTTATTAATCATTCTCCATAAAGTGCCACTCACTCGCACTCCCTCACTCAATCATCATCTATCTATACTGCTTTATCCTGGATACGGGGTCGTGGGGAGCCTAGAGCCTATCCAAGGAGACTTAGGGCACGAGGCGTGGTACAGTACACCCTGGATGGTGTGCCAATCCATCGCAGGGCACACACACACACACACACACACACACACACACAGTACAGGGTGGATGAAAAGTAACTAGGCATTAAAAATTGGTAAAGTCCATATTTCTAATACAAATGTGTTGATTTAAATTGTACATGTACTTTCTTACATAGGAAAATGAAAGCAAACCTTTAAATTCCAACAAAGGCACATTTTTCTCTTTGTCGCTTGGCAAAGGAGGAGGTGTACAGGACAAAGCCTCACACACTGGAGGATTTAACGGCAGTACATGTACAATCTGTTTTAATACTTTCTTTTTTTTAAATCTGGACTTTATTACCAAATTTTTTTTTTAATGCCTACTTACTTTTCACCCACCCTGTATGCACACACTCATTCACACACTACGGGAGATTTGAGAACACCAATTAGCCTAATCTGCAAGTCTTTGGACTGTGAAGGAAACCGGAGTACCCAGATGAAACCCACCAAGCATGGGGAGAACATCCAGGCACACATGGGAATCCAATCCGGAACCTGAAGGTGCAGGGCAACAGTGCTAACCACTACGCCACTGTGCCGCCTCATCAAGTGTCATTTTTTTAAGTTATGTAACGAGTGGTCCTCATAAATTAGTGCACACAAAATTCTATTTAAGCATACAATTGGTAAAACCTAAAACAAACCTCATCTTCAAATCAAAATTTAGTACGTTTCTACTCCTTTTTTGTCCTTGAAATTATTATTGTGCTTTTGTTTGCTCAGCATGTAGATGCAGCGCTTGAGAATTCAGCCTGTAAAACATATTTAACCTAAGAATATTGTGCGCTGCAATAGCTCTGTATAAGTACACAATATAAATTACAGTGAAGCGTCTGTGTAACTACAGATCATTCTCAGTAGGGAAGCCAGCTGTGATTACATAGGCTTAAAAATAGGTGAGTGGAGGGTGGGCCACGTGTAATTATGTGGTAATAATATAACTAAGCAAATGTTAAAACCCAAAACGGAAGCAGCAAAACTGAGCCGAGGCGAAGTTATTATGGTAAAAGGCCTATAATTCACTGAGGTGAAATTAAGTGTCTTGGTAGACGTCTTCATTCAGCTTTCTAACCTGGATAAAAAGTGTTTGTATGTGTGTGTGCGTGTGTGTGTGTGTGTGTGTGTGTGCGTGCACGCATTGAGGAGGGTGATGGGATGGAAAGGAAGTGAGCGAAAGATTTTTATTGAACTCGTTCTTCCGCCACGGTGTGACCAGGGCTGTGTGTCACTTAACAGCGACCCGATCAATGACCATGACGGAGGATTGGCGATCAATCTGTGTGACGGGCCACATTGATCGCGAATCAGTCAAACGCATCGCTGGCGAGTCCCACTGATCGATACAGTGTCTGTGTTCGACAGCCTCAAGCTGCACAACACATCTCAATTAACACATACACAAGCACACCTTAATTATCTCCTGGCTGGAGCAGCAGCGAGTAAAAATAACACTACCTGCACGCTATCATTTACCATATCATGGTACTATCGACTCCAAACCCTGTGGTCAGTTACATCCGTTTACTTGTTTCCCACTCTTCCACTTTAAAAAAAAATAAAAATTTTTTTAGGTTCTGCCTTAGAGTATTAATGGGGACCTATGATGCAAAATGTACTTTTTAGTCACTTTTCAATATTTTGATGAGTCTCCAGTGTGGCAGTACAAACTAAAAATAGTTTTTTCAGTTTAAAAGTTTCAAAGCAATAATGATGGGGCCCGAGCGCCAGCGTTATTGCTACCCAGGCGCACAAGAAAGACACTGGGCACATGTACTTAAAAGGAAAATACCAATACCAGTATGACATATAACTAAGGAAGTTATTAGCCACTTTTCACCATACTGTAAGTCAAATGGTTCCGATCTCACTGATCTAATATACCAAATTCCATTGGGGCATTTTGCAAACAACCCCAAATAACTGACTGCTGTTAATTAAAGCCCATGACATGCATAGCAAAAGTTGTTCAGCTCAGTGAGATCTAAATGTCTACCGGGTTTCATGTGTATATGTGTAGGAGTGTATGAGCTATGCAGCAAAATCTTGTGTCACACCCGGGGCCCAGCCGCTCAGGCGTCCTAATGGCAGCCATTCCAACTTGTGTGCTGATTTTGAGCATGGTAAGACCTCCAAAAAGCCCCACGTGCTGGAAAAAAAAAATTCCTTAGAAAAACAAAGTGGGCATCTTCGCACTCTATGACATCAGGACAATTAGATTTCCCCCTTATTGTGACCTCACATAAGATCCCCTTCACCAGGGTTGTTGCTCAGCTCTGCTGTTCTCTAATGGGGCATTCTCCAGCAAGAGATAATTTATTGCACAAATGGAAGCCAGGATAAAGCGGTATAGATGATTAGTGAGTAAGTGAGTGAAAGATAGAGGGTAGGACTGAAATAAAGGGAGTATGAGGTATGAAAAAAAATGAGTTGGCGTAAGTGCTCCAGTATAGTGCAAAACTCTTGAGCCATCCCTCATTCCCTCATATTAAATCAAACTGTGTAGATCAGGGGTAGGCAAGTTCGGTCCTAGAGAGCCACAATCCTGCAGGGTTCAGTTCCATCCCTAATCAAACACACCTGAACAAGCTAATCAAGGTCTTTAGGATTACTAAGGCTCCAGGCAGGTGAGTTCTTTTCAGGGTTGAAACTGAAATCTGCAGGACTGCGGGTCTTTAGGACTGAACTTGCCTACCTCTGGTGTAGATTAAAGAAATGGGAAGAATTGTTTGACTGCAAAGTCCCTAAATATACAATTTAAAAACTGATTGCTGTTTCATATCAGCATCAACCTCATTTCCCCTCTCGTCTGTTCCAACCTCTCAACATTCAGCATCACCAGTATACTAATCACCGGCCTGGTCACCTCTCATCATCTCCACCTGTTTCTCACTGGTTCATGTCTTAAGTTGGACATTTTTTGAATGATTCATAGGTCAAATCATTACTCAATCTGGTCAGGTACGGGGACTGTACTGAAAACTCAGAGCAAAAAACGTGGCAAAAGTCAAAGTCAAAAAAGTCCTTGAGGAAGCCTGGAGAACTATTTTCAAAAATACATAAAAAACAACAAACATGAAAGTCTGTCTCTTTAAAAGCAAAATATATATTTAAAAAGAAATTGGGACGGCTCATGACTCAACAGAGCTGTCTGTTAACTTGTTAAAGAATTAGTAAAATATGGAACCGTTCATTCAAATGATCCATTATTCTGATACATTATTGCAATACATATTGAAATTCATAAAAACCATCATATAAAAACAAACCAGTTATAAGTCGATAAATTCTGTTAAGTTATACATAATAAACTGTTAGCAGCACATACGTTTTCATTCATTTTATTGGGGTTGTCTTAGCACATAACAAGACTTCCCCCAGTTAATTAGATCATTCAGATCATTAGGAGGAGACGTGCTTCGTCCCAGCACTAACACAAAGCTGCTTAGCATAAACACACTTTAACTTTAACTGACAGTCATGTTGTTCCTAATGTTTGATTGCTTGATTTTGGTACCATTTTTGAGACCATGTCTTGATTTCTGTGACTGACCGGCTAAAACAACTAACAAAAAACAACTAACTAAGGAATAACCAAGCTAAACGATGCATTTATGAAGCATGCTCAATATAAGCTCAGTTGTATTTAAATGATGTAGATAATCCTCACTAACTTCATAAAAGGGAAATTTCAAAGTGCTGCAAATGATTGAGGGAAACTGAATGATTTCAAGGATAAGAGCAAGACTGTGAAAGGAAGAAAAAAATCTAAAGATGTAAAACAATAATGTCACTCTTGGCCTTTACCCGTCTTTTTGAAGGGATGTTGTGAATGGAGAGCGAGTAAAAACGTGGGTGTGTAAGTAATAGTCTGTTGGATCAGACACTGATCAAGCAAGCTCGCAGCGTTTCTGTCAATCTCAGCATTTCCTTTTCTTCTACAGTTTCTCTTTCGTCTCGCTTTATCTTTCGCTTCAAAAGCTCTTCAGATTAGCCACTCCAGACGTCCTCAAAATAGTTTGATGCTCCACTCGAGGATGTAGTTAGGATGTGCACTTGGGTCAATTCGACGGCTTGAGTACTCGTCGGGGAAAATGACTGAATACTTGAGAACTCAAATTCCCAAGGAGGATTGTGCTTCTACAATGTTACAAACTTTAGCTTAACAAGAGTTGATCAAAATTGCCCAGTGAAACAATTTTCACAATTTTGCCTCTGTACATATCACTAAAGTGAAAATACTGGAAATACTCGCTTGGCTTTCCACTGACGCAAACAAGTCCCAGGTCTTGACTGTAACTTCCTTCAGGTGCTGGTTGTCTGTGGGTTTTTCTGTATTCATTCTGTTGCTTAAGAAGCTCGTGAGCTGCATCCAATGTAGGTTTTGCATTATTATGCATATGGAACTGTCTGCAGTGTCGGCCCCAAGGCCAGTTAGAAAAATGGGATGGTTACATCAGAAAGGGCATCCTGGTGTAAAACCCGTGCCAAAGTCGTGTGCGGATCAGATGGTCCGCTGTGGTGACCCCTTGATGGGAGCAGCCGAAAGAAAGAAGGCTACGGATTGTGCAGCACCAGACTATTAGTTTTGCAGTAGATAGCTCAAAACTAGCAGATCTGTTTTCTAGCAAATCTGGCCTTTGTGTTTTTGAGTGTTCTTAGTAGTTTGCATCTTGAGATAAACCCATGGTATTTTAGATTCATGAAGGTGTCTCTTGAGTGTACAGTAGGATCCCTACATACGACCATTTAAGTTACAAATTTTCGAAGATACGGACATGCGTTTGTGCATGTTCAATAGTGGAAGTTAAATAAAATGTCTGGCGTACATTGTCGCATGCATCCCAGGATGTCGGAAGCATATAAGCAGCAGCGATGAAGCTGGTACGGCTAAGAAGCGGCAAGTAATAATGATGGTATCTAAAGAGCAGGGACAAGATCATGTGCCAATTGTGTTAGTATCCTAGTACCTAGACAATATTTGCTGGAATTGCAAAGAAATTGGAATTACAAACGAGCTCGAAAAAAGGAACTCATTCATATGTAGGGGACTCACTGTATACTTTGAGAGTGATACACAACCTTTTTCCGAGTGTTCTTGAAAAAAGTCTACATCTCAACCACATTTTGATCACTTCAATTCAAATTCATTGTGATGATGTATAAGAGCAAAATTGTGAGGATTGTGTGACTGACCAAGTATTTATAGACCCAACAACTTTTGGATTATAACAAGGGGCTCCAATGGTATGGTTTGGACTAACTGGCATCTAAAAGCTAAACAGCCTCTGCACACCACACGTTTAGATTTTGCCAGTGGATTGCTGAAACAAAAACATTATTGCCCCATTTCTGGAAGAACTTCAGCTTTAATTGTTGGAAAATGTTGCAACAAAAGTTAGAAGGTCATCATGCACTACAGATTATTCCAGGATGGGATGGAAATATTCTGCTCTATGCAAGAAGTCTACTCACACACAGCAACGTAGTGGAGCCAAAACGGAACCATTACAGGGCAAGCTACATGGTTTGAATAATGGATAAACATTCATAGTAAATGTTAAAAAAGTGTGTGAACGCGAGTGTGTGTGAGAATGAAAATGGAAAGCTAGCGGCAGCACCAGCACCTTTGATCCCTTTATGAAAGAGAATAATTAAAGCATGAACAATTCCATGAGCATAGTGGAGGAATACAAAACAGGCCCGAATTGCATGATTACCGAAACAAGCAGTGCTCTCGAGTCTTCGTTGTTCTGTACGCGAGGGCGTAATTGCTAAATGGGCCTGATAATTGAGGAACAATGCTATGTTGTCCACATGAAAACATATAAACATGGTGGAAAGCTTAGTAAATTGTAAAAAAAAAAAAAGGGAGATGTGGGAGAGCTAGAGAACAAACAGTGAGGTTGGAGTACTGTTGGTTAAAAGATGAAGGAATAGAAAGGTCTGTAAGAGAAAAGAGTGATGAAGAAAACAGTCTACGGATGTATGCCTGTAGACTTATAGTACCATGCAAATAAATGTTGTAGAGCAAGGATGCCTTAAAAAAAACACACTATGAAGCTCAGTAAACAGTAATTAATGAATCAAAGTCTCTATTTGGCATGGCAATGCTTTGAGGACCCCCAATTTGTGCAGTTTTTTTTTAAGAAGATTAGCAAGTAATTTTAATTGAGCATCCTGCAGAACCACCCACAGTTTTTTGGGGACTTGGCCTGTTGCACCTGATTATTTATTTATTTATTTATTTTTTGCATACAAAACCCATAACATGGCATATGGCATAGTCGACAATTAACACTGCTGCTTTGAACCTCCAGGGTCTGTTGTGCATGGAGTTTGCATGTTCTCACCGTGCTTGTTGTGGTGGGTTTCCTCCCACAGTCCAAAGACATTTAGATTAGGCTAACTGGCGTCCCCGAATTGCCCATAGTGTGTGAATGTTGACTGAAAGTCCTACTACGGTCATAAAAAATGGCCGCCATTGGTCTTCACAGTCCCTAGTTGGACTACAGAGGTTCCTAGATGGATAGATACACACCAAGTTTGTGCCCACACAGGGTTGCCCAAGACTTTTGCACAGTGCAAGTGGCAAGAAAAAGCTCCCAAAAATAACACAAGGAACAAACCATGAGAGAAACCTTTATCTTTTTCTTTAAAAGCCCTTAAGATTAGCCACTACAGACATCTTCACAATAGTTTGATGCTCTTCTTGAGGATGTAGTTAGAATGTGCACTTTAGTCATTTCGACTTGAGAACTCATCAGAGAAAATGACTAAATACTCGAGAAATCAAATTCCCAAGGAAGAGGGTGTGTCTATGGAATAGAACTTTAGCTAGCTAGTGGTACAAGCTTTGGGGTATAACAAGGATCTCCATTGCTGCAGTCTCTATAAATAACAGCCACCTGTAGGGCTTATGTGGGCTTAAAGCCACTGCCATTACAAAATGATCACCCAATTTCTGAAAGAATGGATGTTTCGTTGTGTGTATGGAGCAGTCTATGGATCTATGTAGACTTTGATCCCTACTGCGCAAGCCAAAGGTGAAGGTGACAAGGAAAAGCTTATTGAGACAAGAAAACATTAGAGGTACTCAAATGGGAATCCTTTCTGTGCAAAACCAGTGCAGGTATCAACCACCAGTATCACTGAAGCCATTTGTTTAAAAAAAATAATCATATTTGAGCATCTTATATTGATAGGTTTCACATTTCACATTAAATTAGAGAAAACTGAAACAAAAAAATCTTTTTTTTTTTTTTGGTCATGCCAACTTAAGGATGCAATCAATCAAATAGAAATACAGCTCTTTTGAGCAGGAAATAGATATACAGTAGATACAGTAGCAACCATATTTAATAACTATCTTGGGCATGAGGAACTAAATATGAGTACCGCAGCTGTTTTTGGTGACAAATCCTAAACTAAGAGATAAAGAAAACATTTATAGTGTAAGAAACTTTACAGGTATCAGTACTCAATGGACCACAGACTGCAATAAGTGCAATAAGCACTCAAAACAATCTGAGTGTAATGTATATTACAATGTCAGTATCAATATCTGTATTATTGTCTTGAAGCAAGCAAAGAAAACAATTACAGAAATTCTAAAATTACTGGAAGTGGGCCAAGAACCATCCAACACAAAAGCTGAAAGGATATTGGTGAACCATTAACTTTATGTCTAAACATACTAAACAGGTGTGTGGCCATAAGGAAACCATTTGTTAGTCAGGCTAACTGGGAAAAAGACTTCAGATTGGCTTTGGCGCAATTGAATAAGGTCATATGGTCTGGTGAGTTCACATTGACCCTATTCCAGAGTGATGAGCGTCTCAGGATGTGAAGAGAAGCACATGAAGCAATGTACAGATGCACACATGCACACATGCACACACACACACACTATGGCGAATTTGGAATCACCAATCAACCTAACCTCCATGTCTTTGGACTGTGGGAGGAAACTGGGAGTACCTGGAGGAAACTCACCAAGCACAGTTAGAACATACAAACTACACAGTTTGTTTATACACAGACCTGAATCAGGAATCGAACCCGGGCCCTGGAGGTGCAAGGCAAGGCAAGGATAAAAAATGGCCAGTGTATATTATTATCCCATTTATTGTAAAAGTATGTGATTTAGGACACACTACCATAGCTACCATTTTCACATAATTTTACAAAGCTGTTTAAATGCTTTGCTTGTAGTTTACACTGTTGCTGGACTATGGATATATTGTGAGTTGCTGAAAATGAGAAGAAAAAGAAGAAAGGAAAAATAATAAAATGAGAATGCATTTTGCTTCCTTGGATCACTTTAATTTTCTGTCCATTGAGCAGTTCATCTGAAAATAGTTTTTGCCAGACTTCAGTGCTTGTTTAATGCATTTAATCAGTGCCAACAGTGTAAAACACACTGCAAAAGGTAGAGGCAATGGTTGGCTCCTTGATGGCAGTCAACAGTCAGCTTTGTGTGTTACACCATGTGTCCACTTGAACAGATTGAAGCCGAACACCACTGCACAGCCTCCCTCTGCTCACTCTAGTTGGCTTTCTTTGACATTGATATGGATTTACATGAAAGATGCCCTTAGAAGTCAGAACTCTCCAACGGAGCACTTATTATCAAAGGAATAAGGGATGGCAATTACAAAGAGGAAGTGCTAAAGCAAATATTGATGTGAGAGATACAGAGAGAAAGATGATTTGTTTTCTGAGGGCCGAAGGTGTGCAGACATGCTCAGTCGAGCTCAACCTCTCTTTCATGGCGGCCTCCAGCATGGAATCGGGGATGCACTGAGAAGAACAAAAAAAAAAATGTAGGTAGGGGATGCAGCATGGCACAAAGTTGGTGAAAGCGGGGGGCACACAGTGTGATCTGCCGTAACAGTGCAAAACTGGGCTAACAAAACAGGCAGTGCCACTAAAAAGGGGACGATATTGAGGAAGAGAGATCATTTGAAAAGTGTGTGTGATTCTTCTCATCAGTAACGATCACTTTCTCGTATAACGCTTTGGAGAGTGCTCCTTCTCGTTCCTGTCCTACTGAATATTCCATGTGACCTTCATCAAAGCCACCCTTGCCTTTCCCATTAACCCTCAAACCTCTCCCTCCCCCCCTCTTTCTTTATATCTCATCAGGTCACATTAGTCAAGACGTCGACAGGCATAGCACAAGATGATGACTCCCAAAAGTTCTCTCAACATAAAACAGCATCAGGAAAAATTAAAAAGCAAACTAAACCAACTAATTAACTTACTAACTAACTAATGTTTCTAGGGAGTTAGTTGCCACCTCAAAAGTCTATGGTTGAAACCTGAACTTGTGCATGTTCTGTGTGGGTTTCTAACAGGTTCTCCAGTTTCTTACCAATTACTCCAAAAAACTTACGTGAGAAGTTGAACTGAGACTTGATTGTGCACAGTCACGAGAGTTAAAACTACCTTTATTTCATGATATAATTCCCTGGTACCCTAATGCACTTATCCCAGCATTTCACTAGTGCTTGGACACCATAAAGATTAAACGTTTTCTCTGTATGCTGGAGCAATGATCAGACTTCCTGCTTCACTCTGAAACGCTGGCCTCCCAGGAAGTCCTTTAATTCCCAAAACATGTGGAAATGTCTTGGTGCGAGGGAACAGGGATGCGACAATAACTCGCAGTCATGTTCCTGTAATGTTTACTGTAAATGGTGCCCTGGAATGATTGTGTGTGCAATTCCTATAGACAGATGTGTCCCCCTTCATGAGAAATTTCATCATAAGTCCCAGTTTGACTTGAATGCCTTCCTTAGCTAGTAGTAATCTACCATTAGGTAGACGGACTACTTTAAAATGTCCCCAGATACAGTATAAGTGTGTGCGCATGCACACTGCTCAGATGGAAATCCCAGTGTTCCCAGAAGAGGCCCAGGGCCCACAACGACTCTGATCGGGGTCTCATAAGTGTGCATTCACATATGCAATATTTGGTTTGTACAAATCAGCCCCTGCTCCATTTTCCCTTTTTAGGCAAATGAAAGCACAGTAATCACACTTTGGTGTGGACACGTACAACCGTTCCGAGAGCATCTGAGCGAGGTGATGTCGGGCCAGTTCCAGTCTAATTTTAGCACGATCCAACTGCAATGAGAAAGCATTTCACCTCTGAATTGACCCGACTGCACGAAGGAAATCGAGCATGCTGTGTTGTAGGCGATATTTTTCTGTAGATGTGAGCTGCCAAACTGAGCTGCTAAAAGACCAATGAATGAATGGAGTTTTAGGTTTGCTTTTTCTGACCTCCAACAGGCCTGAGCAACCATGTTAATTTACTTATCTTTTTTGCCCCTCACAATTTTTCATAATTTAATTTCAAGCAATGAATAAATTAACCAAATACATAATCCAAAAGTAAGTCATTTTACTCTGAATCAGACAAGGCAACCAAACTAATAGGTGTAAAAGCACCAAAGATTCCCAAAACCATCAAGGTTATGTGGCCATTTCATGTCAGAATGGACAATGGTCTATCGCTGAAATATCACTTGAATGAAATTAGAAGGACACCGATGTAACACCTATAGTACATCAGTATCAGAGTTTATTCAGTTATTGGACGTTGGATTACTATCCCAATAGAACTCCTCTAAAGAGTTTCTGTTAATGCATTTTTATATCTCAAAGTCCCTCCATTTCACTCTTCCACCAAACATGCTGCTTCAGTTTCTATGTAAATAAGATCCTCACAGGCCACTCCCACCAGGAGAACTGCAGAGCTGAGGAACAAGTTGGGGGAAGGACTTTTTCATATGAGGTCACATCCAAGGGGAAAAAAAAAACCAACAAGTGGTATTTTAAAACCCTGGTCAATAGACCTGTTACACCTGAGGTTATGGCACATGTCCGTCATGGTCCCGCCCACATCTGGACAGCAAAAAGGACATTATTTACTGGATACCAGTGCCGAAACCCACATACGAAACCAGTCACAGTAGCATGAAGAAAACCCATCTGATAATGATGTCATCTTAAACAACACTTTATCTCCTTAGTACTGTAATTGCTTTTAATTCGTTCCAAATTGCCTCTGAACTGTCTTTGATGTTCTGCTCATACAAAGCTAACTAGATTCGAACACAGATCTCTTCCTAATCCAAGATCACAACCTGACAAAAGGTCACAACTTGGTGTGTGGAACAAGTGATCGTACACCCTACATAGTTCCCTAGATTTCCATTTTATGCTATTTGTGATTCAACCCCAGAACAGTTAGGTCACTATTAATTCTTTTTTTTTTTGGGGGGGGGGGATTTTTTCCCGATTTTCTCCACAATATTAGTTGTGGCCAATTCCTCCCCGTCACTAGGGGGCTCCCACATTAAGGCTACTACTACCATTCAGCCGGGAGGGCCGAAGAC
>JAOVVA010000048.1:28890035-28906676 GCA_028565275.1 Leiocassis micropogon
CCTCCCCCCTGAGAGAGCTCGGCCAATCAGCTCTCTCTGTGCCTCCGGCTGTGAGAGGTAACAGCATCACCCGGGGTCCGAACCAGCAATCTCCGGATGATAGGGCGAGCGCTTTACCACTGCGCCACTCGGAGGCCCAGGTCGCTATTAATTCTAAGGCTTAAAATGTCAGTATTAATTTACGTTACCTGCACATATGTACGAAGTGTAAAGCATGGCATGTTCATTACTTATTTAAATTAATATCCTTATTACCTTATTCATCCCTTTTTTAATACACTTGTTTCTCTTTTTAATAAGTTGTGTCTTATACTGTACGTCCACCACAAAATATGATGTGCAGAACAGAAGCTAGCAATTCGTAACAAAGCATGTAGTAATCTAGTAGGTAATCAGGTGTCTGTTATTTTACTTATTTATTTATTTATCGGCTCTGAAATAAATCTGGAAGGTAATCATCAACGAAGATACGTAGCAGCCTAACATCGGTTAACGGTATACTTCTCCTGTCCATTGTCGTGATTGACATCATTGAGAGTCACATGACTCCGAGAGGTCTATATTGTACATTCAGTAAATGAAAAAATGACAAAAAAGCAGAAAACATTTTTCTTTCTCATGTTCAGGAACCTTTTATTTGAAATTTTTTTTTAATTTCGCTTAATAGGTCTGCTTCAAATTTCCAATACACAACTTAAACGCATAATATTCAGATTAAAAATAGAATATTAATTGGGTATAAAATGGGTTTCTTTTTTAATAAAAATCTTTTTATTGCATTAGTTTTTGATAAATTCCTGAAAAAGAATAGTTCTTTGTACTGGACAATTAGCTTTCCACATAAGCCCTCTGTTATTCCACACTGTATAACCCTTGTGTTTCCACTTTCTCTCTGCGTCTCCCTTTCCTGCGCTCTGTTCAACATCCGTCCTTCCTGCCTTTTGTAACCTTAAGTACCCTCATGCCATTTCCTTTACAGCCACTCTTGTTCTCGGGGCCTGTTCTCCCTTATTTTGCCACACTTAATGTCCTCCATGTACGACTCAGGAACTTTTCTCACACACTGCCAAACTTGTATGTATGTGTCTTTGAGAAAAACTTGACCCTGGATAGTCTGTCTAGTCTACACACTAGGTTGTTTTTGGGTACGCTCTGCTGTCTTGGGCTTCCTCGCTGGCCAGGTGTGACGTCTGGAATGAGAGCTCTGTCTTCCCAGCTTTGAGTCCTGCTTCCTGTAGACGAGATGGATTTCCTCTCGATGCAAAAAAAAAAAAAAAAAGAGCAAAAGATCATCGCTTAACATTCAGTTGTAAGCTTGTTTAATACTCTCGAGCAACTCTCTTTGTCTTTATGTATTGAGTGCATCGCCGTTAAATAGCTTTGGCTCGTCTTAATTCCGTTTCGGTTGCCGGCTTTATTGCTTCGGGTGCAAGGAGCTTGGCTTAGACAACAGCGCCTGAGATTAAAACAAAACTTTCATTTGTCCACTAGCAATATGAAGAAAAGGAAAGTGCATTGCAGCGGTTTTCATTTATGTGACTGCGTTGCTGGAAATACCACAAAGACATGCTTCTTGTCCCTGGAGAGAGCAAACGTTCGTCTGTGCATCTGTGTGTTTGTGTGAGTGTGTGTGTATATGTGTGTGAGACACCAGTAAAATCCAAGCGCAGTCTTTTCAAGGGCTGCTCAACGAGTCGAACTGGAGGTCATTACAAATTCTTTATAACTTCTTAACGCATTAATATTTTTAAAAACAGTTTAGATCAGTGCAACCAGAGCAGATGGCACATTTCAAATCATACGTTCATGTGAGGCAAGAAAGAAAGGGTGTGTGCTTGTGTGGCAACCTCACCAAACTGCCCCTTTTGCAGTAGAACTGCTGGGCAATTCTTCTATAAATGCAACCATTTGGTGCTGGTTGTGTGTATGAGTGAGTGTGCGCTTGTGTGTAAGGTAAGCAGGTGGTTAGCATTTAGGAAGGCACTGAAAGCCCCCGGAGTTTAAATGCGTTTATCAAGCCGAGAGCAGTGGCTATTTTCTGCGTGTTAGCTCTGCGGCCCATTCACCGAGAGTCAGCAGGAGCAACGGCACCACCGAGAGCAGGACATGTTCACTTTAGATCGGTCTACGTGAGGAAGAGGGTGTCAAGCTCTGAAAGATTAGCAAACGGCCATCGAAGCCTCGGCGCCAGCTTGATCCGCTGACACAACACTCCTGAAGTGGACACTCGGAGACCATTTCGTTGCTAAATACAGATATGAAAATGGCTTTCTGTGCATTTTCCTCAGATTTTTCATTTCAAAAGGAGGAAGAAAAGCATAATAGAGGTCTTTTATAGTGGACTATAGACTTTTAAGACCGTTACGCATATCCTAAAGAAATTCCTATTCATCCACAATGAAAAAAGCAAAGAGCAAAAGTTGAGGCACGCGTGTGTAAACTATACTGTAAGAATGTGCCGTGGCGCTGCCGCAAATCTGCATACGGTTCTGAGTTTACATAGCACGCAAATGTAGATTATGTGGCAGCTTCAAAATACACAGAAGCTTTTTTTTTTTTCCCCCCCCTGACATGTGTTTAGAGCTCTGTGGGTGTGCTGGGGTAAACGGGGCCAGAGGTGTCGTGGCCTGGGATCAAGCCAGTCCGGAACCGGGCTCCGTGCCAGCGTTCACTCCCTCGCTCGCCCTACCCGTCTATCCATATCGACTTCCAAAACCTCAAGCTAATGAGAGCTCTGCGTGCCTTAAACACAGCCTCTCATCCTAGGCCTTAACCCTGGCCATCTCTTTCAAATGACTCACTTTATGTCATATCTTTACTGAAGCAGAATTTTTTTCCCCCTCCAACATACTTAACTTTTCTAAACATGAAAAAATGTAAATATGAAATTATTTTAAAAAAAGAAAAAAAAAGAAAAAAGAATTACTTCAAGTCACCTTCTGTTTATCTATATAAATAAATAAAAAAATAAAAAAAGGTTTTGTCTGTACATTGGTCAGAACTTTCAGTGATCGCTTTATGCTTCATACATTGAAGGACTTGAAATCAGTCTGAGAAAATACTCTGTCTGTATGTCTGTATGTCTGTCCAGGCAGATTTCGTCACAGCATCATGCAAAATTGTCTGGACAGAATTTAATGAAACCTTGGCAGTACTTACCGTAGGTATTTTCCTGACGTTAAACACCTGTGCCGTATAAAATGAAGTCAAAATGTTGAGTAGAGGTGAAGTTATAAACAGTTACGTGCCAGATTATAAACCTCAAGTTTTGACACCGTCCTATTTCACTATAAGGTCGTTAAATTTCTAATAACAGCCTTTTAAAATTTTTTACTTATTGATCTTTCGCAGACACGCGACTACCGTGATGTCAGTCCTAATGAGAGACAGCAGACGTACCGTTAACTGACATTAGGCTCCTATTTATTTTTGGTGATCATTATGTTAGAAGTGTATTTTGGAGCCAAAAAAAAAAACAACTGTTGATTACAAGATTACCTCCCAGATTACCCGATACTTTGTCTGACAGATAAAAGACAAACCTGGCAATTGCTAACTTCTGCTCTGCTAATTATTTTCATATGCACTATGTTGTAATATTCAAAAGAAAAAATAAAAGTGTATGAAAATGGATAAATGGATAAAGAAGGTAAAAAAGATATTCATGTGCAGAAGACATTTGTTATCATAATGTGAGTACCTCAGACGGTGCACAAATATGTGATTCCTCCTGGATTTGGCGGCATTGGCTAGCGATAGCGATAGCATTAGTGTAAGCTCATTCAGTGCTTCTGGTGCAATGAGATGATGCTATGGAATATGCAGTGCTTTACGCTTCATAACGTAAAATTTAGTTAACGTTAACTAGTACTGACATTGTAAACCCATTTGTTACACACGCTTACACAAGTCCACAAGCGCTAATTCATCGAAAACCTGTCCGTTAGAAGCTGCACGCGCATGCATGCTCGCAGTCACTCAACCCGCGCGTTCACTGCTGAGCTGACTTTTGAGACTTTGGAAGCATTAAAGGAGGTAAAACGCCACCGTAAGAGAACTAACGTTATAAAGAACGGGCTACATGTAATTGATTAATAAGCTTTTTTTAAAAGGGGTAAAATTGCAACAAAATCTGGAAAAAAGAATTAATAAAGAATCTGGATATTTATAAAATCATGATATAGAATCGCAATTTTAATCGAATCAGAACCTGTGCATCGTGATAATATCATCAACTTTATAGCTTGTGTTAGCTGTAAACAGAACAGATTCAGAGGCAATTCAGAATGATTTCGAAGCCGTTAGGAGAGAAAGTGATGTCATAACATTATAAAGAAATGGGCATGAAATGGGCATGACCATGGCAGTCAGACATTTTGACATAGCATGCAAAAGGTCAATACTGGAACAATTTGCCACTCATGCATTAATTTTATTCTCTGTGTGTAATATTGTAAAAAAAAATAAAATAAATAAAAAGTCACCAGCCTGGCCTTTATCTTTCTCAAGTTATGTCCAAGATGGACAAAAGACAGGTTGTCCTCCATCCTGAAGACTTTCCTTTAGTGGAAAAACCGACTGACTTATGAAGCCGGGAGACTAATGTCTCCTCCCGTAACTAATGTTAACTTATGTCTCCTCATAGAAAGTTTCACCATATCAATAATTATATGTTTTTATTTCGTTTTAATAACAGCACATTATTTAATATTATTATTAGCCTTAGTCATGCGACGCTGCAAATCCCTGTGAATGAGCTATAGCTATAGAAACAATACCGTTACTATAAACCGGTGGTTTGTCTTTCACCCAGGTCAATCTATTAACCACTGGTTTCTCAACTACTGATAACAGACATGAATCTAAAAAATGTTTTATTCAAAAGAATTTTACTACTGCTCTATTGCTCTAAAAAAGAAATGGCTAAGTCATCTATATATTGCACAGAACATGACCTAAACCTGAGATCTTGGTCTGATCAGGAGTCAAGGTAAAATTGGTAAAGGTGTGATCCGCCATGCCAAGACCTGCTCTTGGTCCGGATGCCTAGCCTGAATAAGTGGGTTAGGGCGGGTACTGAAAATGGCGCCTGCTAACAAATAAGCGTTACCGATAAATCCGAGCTGCTCTGGGCATCCATCATCACTAAACTGGGTCACGCTTTGGATATGCTAGTATCAAACCGCCTTTCTGTGTGTCTGTCTTTCTTCAGTTCTCTTCGCCATCGGCTCTTCGTTTTCTGTTTTCTGACAGTCGTGTCATCTCGCGCTTTCATTATTTTTCCCCTCTCTGTAGTCTCGAACCTCGTTCAGAAGCGCGAGGTTTGTGCGCGGCAAGTCCGCAGGTTTGTGTAGCCATTAGCTGTAGCTCGTGTGTGAGCCCATATGCGCAGCAAAGACTAAGAGACATTTCGCACTTCTGTTCACACTTGCTTTCATTTGCGTTCTGTCTTTCTTTTTGTAGCGTTCGTCACGTCTTAACAACGTCTCTTCACTCCCCTCCATCAGTTGCCCTCTTCATCAACGGCCCGGCTCGCTCCCTTTTCCCCGTCAACCGCGTCTCTCTCGCTCTCTCCATCACTCTCTCGCTCCTTTCGTCTCTTCCCTCGCGCTCTCTTACTCATCTGTTTCCCAACACTCATCCATTCCATGCTCAGCATTTATTTAAACTCTTTCACGGTCAGTGCATTGTAATCTTTGGGGATAAAAGTGCCTTTTACACACTCTCTCTTTCCATCTCATGCCTTCATTTCCCTCGTTCTCTCTCCCTCCTCTCCATCTGTCTCTGTCCAAATGCTTCCAATTCAGACTGCCTGATTGGGTTTCGGCGTCCAGCCGCTGCACCTCGGAACAAGCTCGGGTCACAAAGGGCCCGGCATCACAAGAGCTCAGAGCCTGCGGTGCACCAAACAGCAGCAATCCTGCTCTACAGCGCGCTATGAACGCACTCGCGCACACACACACACACACACACACACATAGATGTTATAAAAGCAGAAAAATGGCTCATACAGAGCACCAACTGCAGCCCTCCTTCTAACAAAGGGAGAAGAAAAGAACGTAATTAAAAACTAATTGCAGATCAGACAGAGATTAAACCGCACTTATTACAAAAAGCATAAAGTGAAATAATAGAAGCATCGAAAGAACCACGGCATGCAAATACATCTTACTTATACCATGCACTAGGTATTTTATTACAGAGAGCCAATTAAATACGGCTGGAACATGAAGCAAAGAAAATATAAGCTACATTTTTTAACAGCGACCCAAAAACCAATGTCATGCAGAACATGCAAATATTGACCCTGTGTGTCAGTTTGTAACTAATGACCAAGCGTTCTCTTCTGCACACACACACACACACACACACACACACACACAGAAAATGGTGCTCTAATGTTGAGATAAACAAAAGCTGTGATAAAAAAAAAAACTTCATCAAAACTGATACTCATCAGAGAGCTTGCTGCTGCTGAAAGCCTAAAACTGATGCTTCCTCTACATGCAGAAGAAAATATACAAACACAAAATTATTCTCATGAACAAAAGAAACATTGCACTATATAAAATGAGACAAAAAATTTCACTTTTGCCTTACTGCATCATGAACACAAATAAGATAAAATTATGTCATGTTCAGTACCGCGTTAATTTATCTTAGATAAAGTGCATGAGCACATGCACGAAATTTGCCATGAGATCACGTACAGCTGAGGTGAGAAAAGCACAGAAAACATTTTGATTGTGCATTCTGTCTTCACACCATCATTTGACAATGCTAGCAGAGAGAGGGCCATCTGAATGCTTCGACTTGGTGCAAACGCAAGCAGACGTGGCCAGACGGTTTGGAGTTGCCGAGAATACCATTTCCAAGCCGTGGAACAGATTGGTTCCACTGCTGATCCTCCTCGGTCTGAAAATGCCAAGACAAGACAGACTAATCCGATGGCGTCATTTGAGAAATGCGAGTACTGCTGCGGGTATTCCACAGAAATGGACTATTATAGTCATAGGACTATTCAACAGTGTTTGGAAGGAGTTGGACGTTCAAGAAGGGTTGCCAATGTTGGCTCCAAGTCATTGCCTGAATTTTGAACTTCTGGTGCTGATGGACACTAAGAATTTCCTATTAAATCAGGCTTTTTTTATTCATTTGAAAGAAATAAAATTTGTAAGATGTTCAAAGCTTCTTTTGTCCATAAGTATATGTGTCAAATTATTCATCATTATTTTTTTAAAAGCCGATCAAAAAACAGCTATTCCCAACACACTCTCCATCCTAGCAACGTTATCTGAGAGAATAGCAAAGCCAGGTTTGACTGTTCAACATTTTTTTATTTAATTATAGCAAACTAATTTTGACTTCTCCCAGGATTTTGGACGCAGCTTTCATGACAACCCCAGTCCAAGAGCAGTTCTGTTCCCATCTCTACCATGTGAACCAATTGTTATCCATATTTGATGAGATTCCGAAATTCTATAACCACCACCTGCACTAAATGCCTTACAATGAATGACACTATTGGTTCTGGGATACTGATCAGAAGGTTGGGGGATCCACAAGCTTTCACTGTTGGGTCCTTAAGCGAGGCCCTCAACTCCATCAGCTGTATCATTCGTGGCTGACTCCTGTGCTCTAACCTCAGCTTCCCACCTAGGATATGCAGAAAGGAATTTTACTATACTCACTATATATTATCAAAATCATCCCATTTAAGATGATTTTAGAGAATATTAAATAATCAGCATGAAATCATTCCCAACAAAACTCTAACTGTTTTCGTTCAGCACATGATGGACGGATCGTGCTACCTGGCTCAGACGAGCTGCACTCTTGTCAGAATGGAGAAACTTTCATGATCTGTGAGTGCGCAGCTTGCACAGGCCTGCGGTAAGAGATTATAAGCTCTCCATGGGTCTGCGTCTCTCTGAGGGCAACAGCGGAGAGCAAGTTAAAAAACAAGACCTTGTGCAGGGGGAGGGAGAGAACCGTTAGGATGCCTGCAGCTCTTTGTTAAGCCGAACCAAAATTGGCGGCGCCTGTACTTCTTTCAGGCGTGTTGACGTATCCGAGTTGGCACATGATGTGCGCTTGAGGAAAAAAAAAACTCCTTCCCTGACAAATTCCAGCTCCGACTATGAGTTACCATTACAATCTTTTTTGTTCTCAAAGGAACATGACCTTACAGTGTTTTTTCCTCCTCTGCTTCAATACTGAATATTTATCATGATGAGTCAGTTCATGCACAATGGCTAATTAGAATTCTTCAGAACTTGTCGGACGTTGTTGCAAACTTACAAATACATTGTACTGCCAAAAGTTTGTGGACACCTGGCTATACAGAGCCGTAAAAAACTATTTCCCCCTTCCTGTTTTGTTTTTTTTTCTTCATATTTTACATACTTAAATGAAAAAATAATATTACACAAAGATAAAATTTCACTTGCCACACCCATTTAGTTTTTTTCAGGCAAAAGTTAAACTTTTTGGAAGGTCTGCAACTTGTAACATCAGGCATAAAACTATCACAGCATTTCATACAATGAAACATGGTGGTGGTAGTGTGATGGTCTGGGGCAGCTTCATGGTCTGGGGCAGCTTCATGACTTACCAGAAACTCCTGAAGGAGAATGTCCAGCCATCAGTTCATAACCTCAAGCTCAAATGTATTTGTGTTACGCAGCTGGACAACGATCAATAACATACCAGGAAGTCCACCTCTGATTGGCTCAAAATTAAGGTTTCAAAGTCAAAGTCGGATTTAAGGCAGAGTCAAAGTCCGGACTTAAATCCGACTGGGATGACTTAAGCTTAAACAGGCTGTTCAAAAACCTCAAAAACCTCTAATGTGACTAAATGAGAACAATTCTGCAAAGAAGAGTGGGCCAAAATTCTCCACAGTGATGTGAAAGCCAGTTATCACAAACGCTTGATTGCAGCTGCTTCCATCAAAGGTGGCACAACCAGTTATAAGGTTTTGGAGGGATTATTTTTTCCCATATGGCCACACAGGTTTGAACAGCTTTTATTAAAATAAAAATGAAATTCTTATTTAAAAACCGCGTTTTGTATTTACGTGTGTTATCTTTGAGTAATATTAAAATAAATTGGATAATCTGAATCACTCACTCATTTATAGCCTATACCGCTTTATCCTGTATTCAGGGTCGCAGGGATCTGGAGCCTATCCCAGGAGGCTTAGGGCACGAGGCGGGGTACACCCTGGACAGGGTGCTAATCCATCGCAAAGCACACACACACGTACACACACTCACATGCTCATACACACACTTCGGACAATTTGGGAACGCCAATTAGCCTAGCCTACATGTCTTTGGCCTGTGGAAGGAAACCGGAGTACCCGGAGGAAACCCACCAAGCATGGGGAGAACATGCAAACTTCATGCACACAGAGACGGGAATGGCCGGGAATTGAACCCGAAACCTGGAGGTGCAAGGCGACAGGGCTAACCACTACACCACCGCTTGATCTGAATCATACAAGCGTAAAGAAATATGTAAACAATAAAAGGTTGAAAGAGGCAAATACTTCTGGAAATGCTTTTCAGTAGATTTCGCACTGTGGCTTTGGAACTTTGTGCTCACTTGGACACTTACTGTAACTCCTCCCACTCCAACCATGTCTTCTCAGAGATCGCATGGAAACGTTCATGCAGGACGACACATTCACGTCAGACCTTTAGTTCCACTGACAGGAAAGTATAACGCTGCAGCATACGACAACATCCTGAACAATTTTGTTCTTCCGTCTTTGTAGAGACAATCTAAGGAAGATCCATGTCTCCATGCCAGTCTTTTATACAAGGTGCACTGTGCACCAAGTACTTAGGAGCCATTTTGCACAAGTCAGCATCGGTGAGTTCAAGAGATACAGCACACGGCTCAATAAAAAAAATGACAGCAAACGCAGGGGTTGAAAGAAAGCACTAACGACAAGGCAAATATGTAGCGGGTAATGATATACAAGATTAAAATGTGCTCTTGTTCTGTAATGAGCTTGCGCAATCCTCAAAACAGCAGCAATAAAGTTGTTCTAAAGGGAGCGAGGGATGACGCGTGCCATAACGATGCACCTCATCCCAGACGCAGGGGTAATGTAGGTACTCCTAGATCACTTCAGACAGGTGCCTGTAGTTGTGTGTGTGTATTTGCTAATGCCATGCTGATGTCCTTATGGAGAAAACAATACAGAAAACAAATGCAGTCTGAGAGTAGTGCTGTCCTGTCGCAGTTGGTTGACTCGATGCAAATTTTCCTGGCCGCTGATTTTTTTTTCTTCTTCCGCACGCGTTTAATTTTGGAACTGAAAAATGAAATATTCGTTCGGTGCAATTTCCTCACATAATAATGCAGCTGATGGGGCCCCTCCACCAGAGTTATTATACCGAGGCCTCGGCACGAGCGTTCGATTCTGAGTAGACACTTCAACAGGCCAATCTGCTTGATAAATAGCACCAACGTCAAGTTGCTTCGTAGCCATGTTTTACACACACACACACACTCTTACACATACTCACACAAACACTCACACTGGAGATAAATCGTTTCAACAACCTGAAAATCATGAATCGCCAGTTCACGACACTACAATGTCTTTCGATAGAACACACCCCAACCTGCACACACATGCAACGTAACTCCTGCACGAGTCACGCGCAGGCACACACACGTTCGCCAAACTCTGATCCTTATTAAAACAGGCAGACATGCGAGGCATTTTAACTCACCACATCATACTCGACATACCGTTCATTCCACGAGGTACAAAAAACAAAAAAAATCTGTTTCCTCTCTCTCTCACACACACATACACTCTCTCTCTAAACACAAACACACACACCATTACACTCGCCACACATTTTAACCCATTAAGTCGCATGAACCCAATCTTGTGTAATTATGTAATTACCGGTAAATATAAACACCCATATCTCACGCACACACACACACACACACACACACACACACACACACACACACAGTGGTTTGATGTTGAATACGGATCCCAAATGTCGTCCTTTCAATCTCAGAAAGAGTGTTTTTTTTTCGTGTGTGTGTGTTTGTGTGTGTGTGTGTGTGTGTGTGTGTGTTTTTTTTGTTGTTTTTTTGCCTCGCCACTCCTCCAACCTGACACTGACAGTAATACCCGCCGACATCTCTTCCTCCCTCGCTCCCTCCCTCGCTCCCTCACCTCGTCCCCTTTTCCCTAGAGCCTTCTCCCTTGCCGTTTAGGGAACGGAAAGCTGTTCACTCGTACTCTGCCACCTTCCAACGTCTTTCCCTTTCTCTGCCTAATGCCTTTTGCTTCTTGTCTTCGCCTCCATCCATCCAGCACGAGCATAATGTCTTTTCCATCTCAGGAGAGTGAGAGAGAGAGAGAGAGAAAGTGAGAGAAATTGAGAAAGCTATGCTGGGGGTTAATTGAGAGAGAAAAATGGAATGACGAATTTCAAATTGAAACATGAACCGGCCGTGTAAGCATGAAGAGATAAAATTAACGTGCGCTCTCTGACGTCTAAACTCGAAAGGAATGGAGAAAAAAAAAGAAAAGCGGACACTTTCAAAGGCTCGGAGTAAAAGAAAAACAAAAACAAAAGTCGCATGACAGGGAAGTTACACGAGAAAAATCAAATGACCCTCCCTTTAGATAAAGAGCGCTCGGAGATAAGAAGCCGTGCTTTAAATCAGAACGGCATACAAACCTCAAACACAGAAGACAAAGAAAAAAAAAAAAAAACACACTACTCAGGGATATAACCCCAAATTACAGCGTACAAGCATTCATCTCCGTCGACGAACACAAACCGGATGACACCACGTACGTCATAAGTCAGTCATCGCAGACGCACGCAAGACGGCCCCTCGTAATTAAACATAAAGCTGAAATAAACATTGTGCTTTGTGTTTTCTTTTTGTTTCTTTTTTTTTTTCCCCTCCCCCAACACGGACGACCGCAGAAGTGCAGCTCCGAAAGCGACGCAGCCCTGCAATTTTCATTAGGGAGCTAGCGTCGCCATCACTTTCCATCACGGCGCATCTCTATCCGTGTCGCTCCTTCCAGCGTCCAATCATCATCTTTATGCTTCAAAGCTTTTCGCGTAATTTACTCGGAGCCATTTGGTGTTCGGGAGGCAGCAAGGTAATGGTGCCGCATGGCGTGTTGTGGAAAAACGGGTAATAAAAGGATCGTTTACTGGATTACGACCCGCAGCACGACGGATCGTTATTCCGGACCTCCCACAGATTAGCATTTCTAATCCGTGGCCCTGCTGTATGAGCAGCGGAAAGAAAAGAAAAAAATCAGCGATCTTGTGTAATGTGTAACTCACCGATACGGGCGGCTATTGTTTTCAGGAGCAGCGTTAACCTTTAACCGACTAGCCGCTATCTTGCTAAATATGACCCAATGTTTAAAGATTAGCAACAAGCTTTGAGTGTGTGTGTGTGTGTGTGTGTGTGTGTGTGTGTGTGCGAATTCTTTCACTTCGCAAGTAATAAAAAATAATAAAAAGAAAGATTTCCATAATATGAAAAGGTCTTTTTCATGTACTTTACATACGAATAAGGAAATTGTTTTGGTAATTGATGAAAAAAACAAAAAAATAAACAAGTGACGAGTACACAAATCATTCATATTTAAAGCTTAACCATGCAAATAATCTCAGCATTCTCTGTACACACTCATAGGAACAAAGACAATCTTAGCTTCTCATTCATGCCCTGGCTATTCTCATGTGCGCACACATACGGTGAAAACAATAATGGCAAACTTTTACTAGTGTTGTTGGTGAAATATGGCCTGAGGTGTGTGAGCATGTGCGTGCGTTCGTCTCCTAATCTAAAGCAAATAGACCAGCAGAAACAAGAGCAACACATGTTCTGAGAGTCGGAGCGTGCGACCAGAAAGATTCCTTTGACAAACGGGGCAGGGAGCCGCGCCACATGGGGAAAAGCTCTCGCGCGTTAATACCGCAAGGGTCAGTTTAACATGTTTGGGTTTTTTTTGTTTGTTTGTTTTTTTTTATACCGTGCATGCTTCACGGCGTTCGTTTTATTTTGCACGGGCTCACACTGATTTATTTTTTTTTCCTTTTTAAAAGTCAATGAGATTGCCAATTCGCAATTGATCCCCATGACAGGAGACGGCGCAAATGAAATTTTCTCTGCGGATACCTCTCCGTTACGCTCTAATATCATCCCACGAATGCGATAATACCTCATTGTAAACTCGGTTTTCTCCCAACAGCGCACGTGTGCTCGGAGTTCGAGGCAGGGTTAAAAAAAAAGCAGGGATTCGCTTTCAGAACACAAAAAAAAAAAAAAAAAAGCTTCGCATCCATCGACAACAAACCCTACCGAGCGCACCTGAGACATACTATTCACTCAGACACGCAGAAACACTCAGCAAGACCCCTACGGCTCGAGAGAACGGCTCGGCGCGCCACAGGTCCAATCAACATGCACTTACCGCAGCGAGTCTAACCGTTCTCTAAGAGCGCCTGAACGAGTCTAGCGTTGGGAAAGGGGTCAAAAGGCAGCGTACACATGTGCCCAAGGTGGCAGTTTTCTCTCTAAACATAACACGCAACAGCAGAACTGTTTCTCAACTGCAATTCCACGCCCTGCGTTTTCACCCGTTGCTAGAACAGGCCTTTCGAAAGCATGTTTCCACGAACACCTTTTTCCTTCTATCAACACATCCAGCTAATCCGTCCATTACTCCTCAACGAGATGCGGCACATGACTCAGAACTCAGGGTACAATCGAGCGTTCACGGAGCGTTTCTTGAGTAGTGATTCATGCTGATTCAATTTTAATGCCGTTGCATCAGACCCGGGCCTAAATGTCATGAGAACCGAGGACTCGCACGCTGCTAGATGCGATGTCGCAAATTATTGTTATTATTATGATTACTTTCTGCTCTGCATGCTCACTCGATCAAAACAGAACCTGATTTCCCTGCATACATGCGGCATATATATGAAGGAAGAAGAAGAAAAAAAAAAAAAAGCTGTTTGGTGTTCGGTCTCGCAAAAGAAACGCTGATCCGATCTCTGACCGTCATACCAACACACAAAAACAAACACACACACACACACGTACATACACAGGGCATCCGAAGGGGAGCAAAATTGCATGATATTGACTCGACCCTGCTGAGAGAAGCGCTACTGGTCAATATGGAGGTGGGAGATAATGGTGCATCGCTGCAGATAACATCTGCATGGAGAATGGCTATCGATATTAGCCAAATATCCAGGAAAAGCTGCTTTCTTTGCGGTGCCGATCCAGACGCGGGGTAGCCGACAGACCCTAATCACCCCCATCTCATACATATATATAAAACGGTGACCTTAAACAGATGTATTTAAACCCCCTTCTAAGGTTGTCAAGGAAAAATTTCAAGGTGAGGCTATGCATGAGCCTGGGCAGACTTTATCATCCATTTTATTTTTTTTCCCCCCCTCGTCTACAGTAATAAATGTAGCGCATATCTCCAGGCTGTTATGTCTTGGAAGTGCAAATGTAGCTCCGGTGCAGTTTGTAGTAGGCTAATACGTCTGGGGGAGTGCGGTTAAGGGCAAGCGGCCTGAAAAATTGCTCTGCACAATTCAAACTTTCCCAATCCCCGGTGACTCAGGCGTCCTTTCGAGGGAAGAGTGATAGATGAACGTTTGCAGAAAAGGATTTCGCAAAACGCGCTTTAGAACGAGCTCGCCGTTATAACCGGAGCGAGCTCCGTCGTTATGAAAAGCCTACGGTTCTGATTGCGTCGCCATCACACAGTAGGTCTTGAAGATCAATAAACATGCGAGAGAGAGATAGAGAGAGAGGATGCTGCACGCTTTATCTTAATTAAGACCGAGCAAGACATGCTGTTAGGCAGCGTACCCTGAAATATATTGGTCTGCAGGTTCGGCTTATAAAAGATGCCATCTGTAAGCAATAAGAGAAGCGAAGTTCTCTTCGGGAGCTGAGTCAAAAAAAAAAAGCGCAAAGAGTCTCCAAAAGTGGGTGAAAAACAGGAAGGTAATTATTTACAAGTAGGTCTCTTGATTGCAGCCCGCAAGTTCTAGTAACTGGCGGTTTACAAAAGAAGGAGGGATGCGAGAGACTTCGGTGAGAGTTCGGTGCAATCACAGGAGAAATTGCAGACGGCGTTCGGAAAACCAATTTGAGCGCTACGTGCGTACGGCAGTCCCGCCCCTTATGTTACACGCGACGCAAAACAATCGGCATTGCGCGAGACTTGGAAACAAGGAAAAGAGACGCCAAGACGACGGATTCGATTAGGCAGGAACTTCGGATGAGGAATTAGTGCGTGATTAGTGCACTACGTGGTGTGATTATTAGTACTGAAGCTTGTCGGAGAAAACAACAACAGATTTAAAGGAGGTGGGGTTAGAGAGAGAGAGCGAGAGCGAGATTGAGAGAGGAGCGCCTGATGTTTCATAACGAGCAATGTGTCCAAGCTTGCGCTACATATCTGAGTCACAGACGTAAAATACACAGAGCTACACAAGGAAAGATCAGTCCATGTCAGCGTGTCAAGTTCTATCTGATGTTACTTCACGCTACTTCTTACGGAAGGGTTTGGAAAGCTAAGAAAGAATTGCATTTTTCTAAAGTTTCGCTATCAAACCATTCCAACAATAACATCAGCTGCAAGTGTTGCTTCCCTCCTCCGGGTCTCTCGGAGTCAAGTGAAACTTTGTCGGAAAAAAAAAAAAAATGAAGCAAGAGACATTTTACAGTGGAGGGTACGAGCCGTGAAAGGGTGCGAGGGAAAGACAGAGCGTCCTAGAAACCATTTCCAAGGCTGCCGTGGTGCAATCGGGCAGGCGGAAAAAGCACCCGGCACCCGTGAGCACCGGCTTCTAGCTTTCTCGCTACTTTAATGATATACAATCAGACACAAAACAGCAGCCTTCACAAGGTGGGGCTTCCACTATAAAAATCGCTACTCTGTATGCCAAAAAACAATCTAGCCCTAAAAGCATTTGCTGTGTCAAATATGTTAGAGACATACTGACAATTTGACTGGGGAAAAAAAAAAAAAAAAAACCCGGCGTGTGCCTTTTATCAGAAAAAAGTATTTTAGTTTTTCACTTCCATATTACAGGCACACGTCCGTCTGGCCACGTGGCTTTTTACGACATGTGGACACGATGGCATGGATGCAGGGTGGAGAAAAAAAAAAAAAAAAGCAACTTTATGGTTCTGACTGGATGAAATCATGATGCAGTCACTTCTTTATATGCACAAGCAATATACAGACTTCATTATTATCAGCTATCATGAGAGATAGTCATGAGGGAAATCTACATTCAGGGTTTAAAGGTGCAGGCAAATCGTTAACGTAGTGCTGGGCGATATGACCTCAAATCAATATCACAGTTAATTGGACATTTTATCATGATTATGATTAATGAATTATTACCTTGATTATGATTAATACGCTAAACTATTAATGCTAGGATATTTTTTTCCAATGAAAGAGTTCTCCTCCATGTTGGTCCTCAATGTCATGCTATGTCCAGAGTCATGTGACTATACACACGGCGGTATATATGTGCTGATTATACAGTATATACTGTATATACTGTATTATATGTA
>JAOVVA010000048.1:28910194-28923316 GCA_028565275.1 Leiocassis micropogon
AATTTGCTAGAAATTAAAATTTCTTGGGGTTTGTACCCCACCTACCTTTTATATGTCATTAAAATTTCATGTAGTAAACATATACAATATACAATATATACTAAGCATCAATTGAGCCCAGGCAATTGCTTATACCTTATATAAATACCGGGGTGAGTCAAAAATTATCCGCACTCCGGTTATATTAAAATTGTTGGTCGGTTTCCATTCAAGGCTTCTATCTCCACAGTCACTGCTGTGCCGGTGTAAACATATTACACCAGATCATTTGTAACTGTGGTGTGAGCAAAAATGGATGCCCTACTTGTAATTTGCACAAAAGAAGAGCAGCATGCAGTGATTCACTTTCAATACTGTGAGAAAAGTGAACGTTTCTTAAAGAGAACCATTCTAGTGATGAGGCATGGAGTCATCTCTACGAGTCTGAGAGTAAACAGCAGCGTATGGAATGGAAACATCCTCAATCTCAGTTTTCTAGGCTTCAGTCCAGTATTGAATTATTATCAGGAAAAATGTTCAACAATCAATAGTGTTTGTTACAGTGAGACGCTTACTGAAGAGCTGAAGTCTAAACTTCGGATTAAACGCAGTGGTCTGCTATCTAAGGGCGTTGTGATCTTGCATGATGATGCAGTTCCTCACACTTCTGTCGAAACTCTGCAAAAACTTTGTTTTGAGGTGTTAAAGCATCCCCCCCTATAGTCCTGATCTCGCTCCATCTGACTTTCACCTGTTTGGTCCCATGACCTACGAGGATGAAGATTCACTTCTGATGAAGAAGTGAAGAGAGCAGTGCATACATGACTCGCAGCCCAGCCTAAAGCATGTTTTAATGATTTAATACAAAAGCGTGTTGACAGATAGTCAGCAGTGTATTGAAAAGCAAGGAGATTAATTCTAAAAGTTAATAAAAATAAATACTACAGTCAGAGTGCGGATAATTTTTGACTTACCCTCATATATAAAGATGAAGACAAAATCATTTTACTAATACAAAAATTCAAGCAACCATTTGTAATCAATTTTTATAGCAGTAAATAAATTTTGTTTCCTCGTATATGATTTTGACTTAACCGTGCTGCTAGAAAGTGAAGTTTTTATTGGAATAAGTTTATGCATCATTTTAAGAATTACATATTAGCCCATGAATTTTCTTATATAATTCTGTATACTGCATATAAACATAAAAAAAACCTCTTTGTATGCCTGTAGACTGCCTGGTAATTGAATGCTGCATCAATGATCGGGGCTCACATGTGATTCTTTCTTCGTGTTTTGATTTGATTGATCATTTCTGCATTTTTGTTCTGTTTTGGTACAAGGTAAGAATCCAATTAAAAGGCAAATATATAAATCCTACCGATCAAGTTTTGTGTTCCTCCTCAAGTATTGTCACATATAGCACTAGAATTATGTTCCTGGACTTTTTTATAAACAGAGTTTTCAACATGCGTGGTTGCTTTCATTGTCCTAAACATAAAGGATAAACTCATGTTATGTGAGAGTAAGTCTTAATGGAATTCTTCTAAATGTGCACATGTGTGTGTGTGTGTGTGTGTGTGTGTTTATATGTGTAAAACCTTTCCTAGCCTATCAAGTCACCTTATTTAAACTCCTCACCCAGTAATTTTATCAGTGTATTTGAGATTTTTATTGAAATAAGAGACTAATTTTGTTCTGAATGCCGATAGTAAAAGGCCATTTCCTCTTCCTTCCCATAACTTCCATTACAGTTTCATCGCAATTTGAAGCTTTGGAATGTAGAGCTGGTATACACAATACCTGATGATAAGTTTATATGTGTCCTGACCTGATTACAGTTCACTTAATAATCCTTGGGAAAAACCAAGAGAGTTGTTTCCTATTTCTCTGTGTTTGATTTTTATTAAGCATTAATACAGTGAGTATGCTAGACGCTGACTTGCCCTACTTGAGCTCCCTGATGAGTGAACCAGCTTGGTGCCATGGGTCTTACTCTCCCTGTTACTATATAATATTCTAGGAAGTTAGGTACCTTTTTATTGCAAGAAGCTAAATTGGTCTTTATCATACCCAGTGGGTAAAACTCGCAAGTTGGCTTCCGTTCTAATTCAGGGGGCCCTAAAGAGGAAGGAAGGAAAAAAAGCTTCCGCTGTTCTATGTGCTCAGAAAAAGGACAAATTATTAATGGTTCCAAAAAATGGGATTTGCACTTTGAACCCTTTGTGATAAGGAAGCAATCTGTTATAGGGTTCTACACGGAGCCTTAAAGGCTCTGCCCAGAGGGCCAGCTGAAGAACCCTTGGGGGTTTCAAAATTTTTACATTTTCTAAGAGCGTAGCTTCATTACTCCCGTTGTTCTTGCTGAGTTTGACCAGCCAGAAAGAAGAGAAGTCAGCAAGAAGCCTATTACGAGAAAGCTGTTCCAGTTCCCATGACAATGCAGAGTCGGGTCTTGAGCAGTATGGTTATCATTGTGGCTCTCGCTTCTAACTTTGAATAGCAACAATGGGAGTCAAGAGAAGATGACTCATAATGAGTTGGCACGTGGGAGGTCTCCGTGGCAGTCGGCGTGCCCAGTGTGAAGAAGGCCATCTTAAAGTCAGCCAGCATTTTTCTTTGCAGCAAGAATAATACCAATGACAATCTTTGTCATGTATCCTTCAGGTCTTTGCTACTTGTGGTCCCAGTTTCCAGCCAAACTCACATAGGAACATGCGCTTCATTGTAGAGTTGTCTCACACCATACCCATCTCTCCTGGTCTCTTTTTGTGCTTCTGGAATTTCAGGGTCACCTCCTGCTGTCTCAGTGACTCCAGTCACTCTGGCATCGACAGCTTTAGTTTCTCTGGCCGCAGGCTCCGTGGTTCCGGCACAGTGCAGTAACACTGGACTTCTGCTAAAATTAGGCTATTGTCCTGCCAGCTTCCAGTGGGGATCTAAATCTTGAGCATGTCACTTTCACCTTGTTGAGACATTGCTGACCCTGACTGTCAGGCTCTTGGCATACCAGCAGCTGTGCCATCTGGTGTCCTGGAATGTGTCTTTCAATTACTTCAAGCCTGATCCCACCTTGTGTCTTGGCGAGTACTGCCAGGTTGCTGCCAGTGCCAATAGGACAGCTGGGATTTCCAAAAAGTATTGCTCTGTTTAGGTGATTGCTGAAGTTCTAAAAAATAATGCCTGCGAAGTCAGCTCATGTGGCTCAGAGCCCAAAGACGGACCTTTTGCCAGAGCTTGGCAGTAATAGCTGCTCGTGACAATGGCTAATTCCTTTGATTTTCTCTTTATTGTCTTTGTCCTTTCTGCCTTTCGATTGAGCACTAGCAGTAAGGCTGCTAAAGCTTTCTACTCCTTCTCTTAGCTGCTCTACTGACATCCATTGCTCTACCCACTACTCTTCTGATCTTTGGTGTTTTAGCCACACTTTCTTCAATTGCTCACATCTCCAGCTCAAGTGTGTGCTCATGTGCGTCCACTGGGAGGTTATTGATCAACTGCAGCCCCTGTGGTTACTTTCCAGCATATACGCTGCACTCGACTAGCACTGGGCTACCATAAAAGACCATCGACAGGAAGCTGTTCCTTGTTCCAGGACCAACAGCTTAACAACTCACAAAAGACTCTATAATTGTGTCAGTTTGTTTTGATGGGGAAATATTTTCGTCATATTTCTAGTCAAATTAGTGTGGATTTTTGCATAGATAATGTACTCTGGCTGAATACAGTATGCACTAGGAGGCCAGTATTCATATGATTTTCCACCAAACTTAATTATTATTGTTTTATTATTTTTCCCCCTTTCCTTTTACCATGTGATTGGTTCGCAGTCATTAAATTAATTCAATTCATACCTGCTTTAGTTTCATTCTAAAGAATCCAATATGTTTTAAAATAATAATTTTCTCTTTATTTAATGACAGTAATGTATGCAAACCTAATTCTGATTATTAAAATGTCAGGCCCCAGTATAACATGAAACGTTTGAAATTTCCGGCCATTGTAATATCCCTCCCTAAATCATCAATCATCTCTGACAATAGTAGGTTATGTATTTGTTATTACCATATTTAGCTGAATTTGCATATTGCGCGTCTTAATTTTGGAATCTTATGCATCTGATCCTTTGTATATTTATTTTTTTTCATTCCGACAAGCATGACCCGATCTCCCTTCTCTTCTTACATTCCTTCTCTCCGTCTCCATCAGTCTAAACCATTCCTCTGAAGTCAGACTAAACCTTTCATCCTTATATGAAGAAATGTTTAGTAGGTTTCGTTAGGTTGTGTGAATGTTACTTACAGTAGGTCCCTCCCACCCACCGCCGTTTTTCATCACATGGTCATGTTATGCTTTTTTTCCACAATTATTATTCTACTACCTGCTTTCAAGCCTCATAGCTTGAATCCTTTGATGCCAGTTTAAAGCCTGAAGGCGTTTGGTAGTAGAAGCCTCGGTGGTGGAAGGAGAATAACTACAGTACATATTTTCAAAGATCAAATGTGATTTCACAGTTGAACCCATATAAATTGACACACAGACCAGCTTTTTTATTAAAGCGACTACAGACAATATCTATGGTACATTACATGAGAATAACAAGAACTGCACTGTTTGACCGAATATTTCAGAATGAAGTTCAAAATAAATAGCTCATCTATTAAACTGCTCTCAGAGGCAGCTTGTGATTGTACATGGCTCACACACACATGAATGATCGGGGAGTCCGAGAACACCTCACAGTTACAGATGAGGATTTTTTTTTTAAGGAATTCATTCCTAATTGATCATTAGTAAGCTCGCATTGAGAAAGAATATAACCTTACGTGACCTATGAACTAAAACAAGAAACAACCGTCTGTTGTAATGTTGATTTAAGACAGACTGCGAATATGGCTTCATGATTAAGTCGATAGGAAATGCCAGAAACGTCCTATTCTAATCCTGCGTCTCATTAAAATGATTGTGTTTATATCCTTTACCCTTTTGAAGCAGGTGGAACGCTTTATCATGTCATGGATAGTTATTATGTTGTACATGGACTGATGTTCTCAATGAAGAGATGTGCTTTTTATTTAGACTCCAGACAGAGTCTATTATATTACATAATGGTCTATGATTTTCTTTATTTCATATATCTTTTCTGCATTTCTCTCTCTCTCTCTCTTTCTCACCTTTGGAGTATTTCTTCAGTGGCTGACGGCAGGAATCCAGCTTGCATTTTGAATGGGCCTCTCAGCATGCCTATGTATGAGTTTTCAAAGAAGACAAATGCATAACTGAACGTGGTGCATGAACATATATATGGGAGTGCATGGCTATAAATCATGCACATAATATCTCTAATGTCTGAATAAGTCTTATTATGGCAGGAGTGTACTCTACGTGTGTGTGTGTGTGAGGCAAAGAATGTGAATGAACAAACAGGTGAGCGAAAGACAGAATTAATTTGCCTTGTTGTCATCGCAGAGTTCCCATGAGAGCACGTGTTCAGGCGGTAATCACCGTGACCACCGTGTGCGACAGCAGCTGGTGGTCCCTCGTTATCCTCTGTATGCTAAATTGCCAGCCGTAAATAATGTCAGGTGGCTAGCTTGGCCGATAGCGGATAGGTCTTTGCTCTCACCAACAGGTCGAGAGTATGCTTGATAAATCACACAGCTCTTCCACCTCCTCTACCTGCAAGAAACAAAGATGAATTCCCCTTATGGATCATTTATATGACAAGATTATATTCTGGAGAAGTTGTCCCTACAGATTCGTCCCTCTGGAGAATTGTGCAGATCTCCTACTGTACCTAAGCGCAGCCTCATGTTCCCAAGGAAGGCAAAGCATAATTATCCTAAAGGTCTCATCCGCCGAGGATTAAACACACCATCCACAGTTTTGTTTAATTAACCTTGAGGTTCTGTTCAGTGTTTAGTCATGGGTGCTGCGTTTCTGTAAGGACATCTGTTTTGAAATAAAATGTAGGATATATGCTGGGAATGGTTCTGATAGCAGCTGTGTATAGCAGGTGTGAGTGTGTATAAGAGAGGGACAACACTGTGTTTTTTCTTTGTAATCTTGATTAGGAAATTTCTGTAATAATAATAATAATAATAATAATAATAAGAAGATGGTGCATTTGAACAGTGTTTTTAATATATAGTATTTATCTCTCCCTTGCTCTCATATATACTGTATGTATTACACATGTTATTAAAGGTTACAGGGTTTGTGGAAACAGTTAAAAGGTTAAAGTTTTAAAAACTTTTTGATTATTATTATTATTTGATATTATTATTTGAGGTTGAAGCCCACATACATGTCTGGCTGTTTTTCCGTATGGCAAAACTCTCTGTCTAACTTATTAATACAAAGAAATAACATTTTATTGAGAATCTTAAATCTCTTTTACACTTAGTTGATCTGTCCATTCATCTTTGAAGGTTCAATTTTTTAAAGTTATATACCTTTTGTTGGAGTAAGCCTTGCTGTGTCATGCATTTGTTTGTGTTAGGTGAGGATTTGGGCGCTTTGTAAGGGCATTACAGTCATTTCTGTGACTTTCACATACTTTGTGTATTTTTGGTGAACTATCACATTAATTGGCGTATAGCCACGCCCACTTTGAGGGCAAAAGCGCAATATTCATTCCAAAAAGGCTGCTGTGAGGCAATCTGGCACAAAACTGCTCATAATGTCCCTTCCATTCAACATTTTGATTCAATTTATGGCGCAGATTTAACTTCAGGCAAATACCGAAAGTTTCATTAAATTGTGTTGAGCCAGTTTTGCGTGATGCTGTGACAAAATCGGCTGGACAGACATACAGATATACAGCCATACAGACAAACATATAAGAAAAATCTTTCTGAGACTGAATTCGGGTCCTTCAATGTATGAAAGGTAAAGATATTATTGAATGGAATTCTGACCAATGTGTGTGTGTATGTATATATTGTATATTTATTTAAGGTTAAACAAAAGAATCAAATAGTCAAGAAAGGAACATAGTGGTGGTATTATAGTCCTACCTGAAAGGACACTTGTGGCTAAACCTTTTCATTCATGTCATCTTGTTCACCACTGTCACACTCTAGTGCTCTTCAGAGTGTAGCGGTCGATGGCGCATCTGCAGCTTTTGTGTTCTTGCTTTATTGGTCTGGGTAGTAGTTTGTGCGGCTGGGTGCTTGTGTGGAGGTCATATCTGCAAGCATAGGGGAGTTTTGATTTATATAAATGAAGAGCTAGGTGCAGGCGGTCTCAGCGGTGCCGGGCTAATTAAGAATCGGGGCTAAACGGGGAACAGTCACCTTGTGCTCCTTCAGGATTCGCTCTTGAGTAGACTTCCTCACTCTGTGCTCAGGTGCAGCTTCGGACTGGATCCCCCTGTTAAACTTTGCTCTTTTTCAATAAAGTTTTATCGATCTCTTCGAGGAGGAACTGACAGACAGCCGTAGTGAGTGATGCAGCTGCCTGGCTAGGTGCTCCCATAAATGACAACTGTGACTTACTGCTGCCACTCCATCTCGTTTTCTCTCTCTCTCTCTCTCTCTCTCTCTCTCTCTCTCTCTCTCTGTTTCACTCCATAAATTCTTCAGCCCTATCAGTGTCACTTATGTCCCTCTTTCCTCCCTCATTTCTCCTTCGTTCCTCTCCGTCCATCCCTGTTATATGGTGTAGGCTGGGGACAGTTAATCCTGTTATCTCTGCATGCGCAGACTGGCAGCAACAAACACACACAAACATGCTGTACACACTCTCTCCAAAGCCTTAATACTGTAATCAACTAGCTTGTACACACCAGCCCCTGCACTGCAATTAACTTGCCTCTCGACTGGCCCTAACACACACACACACACACACACACACACACACACACACACACACACACACACAAACACATATGCACTTTCAGTTTAATCAATTTGCCAGTGCAGCTACAAGAATGACAGTGAGAGTGTATCAAGAGTTTGTGAATATCGAAATGTCAAGCAGTGGAGTGCTATTGTGTGAGTGTGAATGTGTGATGCGCCGAGCAAAATGCCCCCCGCTTGACAGGTTTGAGCTGTAAATATGCAAATTGAGAGGTAGACAGGACAAATGGACATATTGGGATGGAGAGATGAGACAATGGAAAAATAAATCAAAAAGATACACTGTGTCTATATATATATATATATATATATATATATATATATATATATATATATGAGTGAGAGAGAGAGAGAGAGAGAGAGAGAGAGAGAGTGAGAGAGAGAAAATAAGGCTAATCCAATAGTAAATTGGGTATTAAAACTGACCTAGATACCTAGATATCAGTCACTCTTTCCTTACATGCAATCACACACTCTTTACACACAGGGTGCAAATAAAATGCAAATAAAAAAGGAAATTAGGTTTCAGTCACACTGTGCATCGCAATCATTCTACTTATTTCCATACTCCATACAGTATGCAATTAGACAAGTTTCTTCATTTTAGGGTACAGAAAGAAAAAAAAAATAAGCATTGCTTTTTTTTTTCTTTTTTAAAAAAAATAATTATTTAGTTGTGTCTTTAGCCATATGTAACACATAAATAAGAAATCTCTGAGCTTCAGATGATCATCTAAACACCGTCATTGGTTCCAGCTTCCTCTGACATGTTCCATGCAGAATAAATGCACTCCACATTTTAGGGAAGAAAAAAAAAAAATCAAAAATAAGAAGGCTAATCCATAGCTGTCTTTGGTTTAGCCTACATCTTAATGCTCTCCCTGCATCTCGCTCTTTCTTGCACTCTCTTTCTCTCTCTATGTCTAGTAATTACAGTGGTGGGCTCAAGCAGAGTCAGTAAATGCTTCTCTTTTACTCTTACGCTTCCACCAAGCAAATTATGCCTCCGTTACTATAGAGACCTGTTTATAAAAAGCCGCTTTCCTCCCTCCCTATCTGACCCAGCTCTTTCCCTCTTTTATTCCTCCTCAATTTTATGCCTCTCGCTCCGTCCCATTTGACACTCAATATGTACCTCTGCATGTTCACTCACTCCTGTTTTTCTTGTTCTTTGCCTGCTCGCTTTCTTTGGTTTTGTAAGCTTGTTTTTCTTCCCTTATCTTTATAAAACCTTGGTATATAACATCTATCTTAGGTCCTGCGTGGATCTATACATGCTCACTGCTGTATTCTTAATGCTTTCAGATATAAAATGAACGTGGGCCTTATACAATATTTTACATTTGATAATTTTGTGCACTTAAACTATCAGGATCTGTTGGTGGGTCCAGACTTAAAGCCTTATTTATTCTTTTTTCTAGTGAAGTTTCAAAGCCACCAGGAGCATCAGGAATGCATTTCAGGAAGAATTAAAGGCAGCAGTAAAGTCACTTTTCAATAAACCGGACTCTTGACTCTCATACCTACACCCCTCAATTAGTTTCACCATACGTACTGAATAATTCATAGTTATTGAGTAATGTGCTTTATGATGAATAACTGAATAATAAGCTAGGAGTTTATAACGTTAGTATGGCAAGATGACAAAACTTCCTAGACTCAATTTATAAGATTTGAACATCAAAGTTAAAGGTGGAATATTATGCAAAACAGAATTGTTCCTGCATATTCGATTTCAAATGAATCCTCCGACCTGGATCTGTACAGTCCTTATGAAAAAGTTTGGGATATCAAAAAAATTATGTATGTACTGTAGGTACTTGATTCCACATGGCCCCGCCCAATCTTGTGAAGAGAATGTTTTTGTGAATGAAAGCATAAAACTGATTGACATTTACACAAGACTTTACAGTACGGTGATGAGACTCACAGTAAAATATTTGAATGGTGCACATGTTTTAAAGGAGACTGTATGTCTATGAATGATGATCCTGGCTGGGGTGGCTCGGATCGGTAGAACGCCTGAACCTTGAAAATCAATGAATAACTTGTCGCCAACTTGTAAAAGAGATGCATCTGTTTGTGGGAACTGTACACACGATCATTCACGAACACCACTTGCACGTTACAGGAACTCGGCTGGTAGTTACTGTCACTTCGCTTGTACAGACCTGACCTCTTTCCAA
Source organism: Leiocassis micropogon (assembly GCA_028565275.1). NCBI lineage: Eukaryota > Metazoa > Chordata > Actinopteri > Siluriformes > Bagridae > Leiocassis > Leiocassis micropogon. Next base: position 28,920,222 of record JAOVVA010000048.1, read on the forward strand.
GCTATTTCATTATGTTTGAGCCATTAAAGTTAGAGTTCCTGGGTAGTTTTTTCTGTCAGGTTGAGAAAAATTATACCTTGATGGTATCCAAATGCACTTGAAATTTTGGAATAAGTGTATTAGTGTAGCAGGGGATTAAAGGTAGTTTAATCTTCTGTTATTCTTCACAGTCAAAAGTCCTGGTTTGACTTGAACAGCCCTCACATTTAAAGTAAAGCTGAAAAGTATGCTAAACTTTCACAACACAGTTCAGATCGATAAAGTAAAATGTTAAGATTTTAATAAAAATCCAGAACAAAAACAAATCTGCATTTTTTTCCCATCCAAGTTTTACATTACTGGATTTTTAAAGTTAAATTATTTACATTTGCTTAAAATTATTTACATACATTGTTTTTGTGTCATTTCTGTGTAAATCAATTTAAAATTTTATACACAATAATTTCTCTTCCATGACCTTTTTATGCTCCATTATGAGCTGTTAAAACTGAACATTTTAGTTGTAAAAAATATTCTTACAACAAACCTAGAGTATTGGGGTAGTTAAAGTAAAAAATGTAATTTTTTAAAGATTTCACAACTCATATTGTCAGCAGAATGTTTCTTGAAGATTATGGGAAAAACAAAAGTAGTTTTTGTGACCCTTTCCCTCATTTTCAGTGTCACTGTAATATTGAGTCACACAGACACTTCAACAGTACAAAACATAAATGATATAGCAAGTAAATAAATAATATTCAAAAATCTTAAGCTTTTATTTTATTGCCAATGAAGCATATTCAGCGTAAATAATTAAATAAATAAACTCCCAACCTTCAACACTGCTATTTATTGAAGTGCAAAATGCAGGTTATGTCAGCAAAAAAAAAAGAGACATTCTAAAAACAAGAGAGTTAAATTTTTAAGCTTTACAAGAGCTAAAAGGCAACTAATGGGCAATCATGCAATCACGCTGCTATCAGAAGAATGAAAATGTCTGAACAAATGCCAAATCAACATGGTACATTTGGCATTCAAACGAGTGTATTTCTGTCCATCACTTTCCAAAAACGCCAAATTTCATCTTACTAGTGTTTTACAGTCTCAGCATGACTGCTTCTGCACATGAAACATGCTCTACTTATGCAGTTCTCATTTAACGTTAAAACAAAAGATTTTAAGGCTCATTTACTGATTGCTCACTTGGGTGTTTGCGGATCTTTGCACCTATCAGGTAGCATCATGATTTAGAACCTCAGAAGCTTCTAGTGCACTTGTTCATCTTGAACACAGCAGGAAGCAAGATACAGATACATTTACAATCAGAATTCAAAGAAGTCTACTTTCCCCACATTCCCACAAGAAAACAGTGCTTTAATGCTCTACAAGCATCAAATTGAATAGACACATATAATCTTATGACCAAATGCATGCATCTTTTCATTTACTGCATTTCTTTCCTTTTTTTAGTTATGAATACATGATTAATATTGTGTTAAGTTTTCTTTGATGGCTTTAAAGGTGATCTGTTATTCAGAAATTTACTTTTTAGTCATTTTTAAACTTCCACAAGTCTCCAGTTTCTGTGTGTGTGTGTGTGTGTGTGTCTGCGTGCGTGCGTGTGTGTGTGTGTGTGTGTGTGTGTGTGTGTGTGTGTGTGTGTGTACAAAGAAAAATCCTGAGGGTAAAAAAAAATCCTTCTTTTTGTCCTTTTCTCATTTGTAACTTGGCCAGGGCTCAAACAAGCCAATTAGATGTTCCGTTCCCTCTATTATGACCTCATATAAGAAGACACCCTCTCTCAGTTTGTTGCTCAGCTCTGCTGTTCTCTGGCGGGGCATGGCTCATTTACATATATAATGAAGCTGTGCAGTAAAATGATTTTGAGGTTTGACGCTTGATCCTAATAAATTTTGTTACAGCATGAAGATGTCTTTTCGAATGCCCATGACTCCATAGATGTTTTACCATTTTCTACAAACTGAACTATAATTCTGATAATGGTAAAAATGAGTATTTCAAGATTCCTATATTTGTCTCTGGGAAACCCTCAGATTAACCAATAATTTAGCCTCGTTTAAAATAAAATAGTACATTTTGTGGATTTTCACTTCTGTCCCATGACATTAAGACCAAGAATTACCTCTACTGCTGAGGATAAGTTTATTAGAATGACAACATATAAAGCATCCTCCCTATAATCCTGATCTTGCTCCATTAAACTTTTACCTGTTTGGTCCCCTGAAAGCAGCCCTACAGGGACAAAGAGTCACTTCTGATGATGTGAATACAACGGTGCATTTAGGGGTCATTGCATCTGGTGCTGCATTAAGTGACTTGGCCTAAAGTTGAGGTGGTTTGGGATGAGTTGAAGATGAGTTGAGTTGAAGTCAAGTAAAAGCCTACTTGACTTGAGTTGGACTAGAGAGTGAAGGAAAAGCAGCCAACAAGTGCAACACCTCTGGGAACTCCTTCAAGATTGTTGGAAAACCATTCCAGGTGACTACCTCATAATATATACATGATATACAACCTCAGGGTATATACAACCCTGGAACTCAGAAGTTAAATGAGCTGATATTCTAAAGAGGAATATGTGGAAATATAAAGAGAAACTTACGAGATTTGCAAGACTGCCAAATATCTCCATGGTTTATTCTCAGCTTATTCTCATTAACCACGCTTTATGGTAGGTGGTTCTCCTAGCTGCATAAGTAGATGACTACATCGTTAAATTAGGCAATGTCTGGAGAGGGTCATGTGTGATGCATCCCGTGGAAGGACCAAGGGATGAGAAGTGCAAAAAGTTTTTGCTATTCTCATGACTAGGAGCGCAGGGAGAGGTATTCCTACCCAAGTTGTCAGTGCTGGGATGTCTCAATCATTAGTGTAGCTGTTGGCCCAGAGGCTTTGAGGAGAGGACACTTTTGCTGGATCCGAGTCTGTTGTCATGGGTTTGTCTCGCTGAACCGCTAACCCTGGGAGGAGTTTGGCATGGAGGAGGGTTGTACTATGGCAGGCTTTGGTTCCAAGCAGTGACGGCTGCTCTAAGACTACAAGGGAAGCTCCGCTTCCTCTACTATGTCAGAAAATAAATGCTCATATATGCACTGTCG
>JAOVVA010000048.1:28956284-28977662 GCA_028565275.1 Leiocassis micropogon
TATTGAATATCAATATATTCATCATATGATAATTTTTTAAAGCATACTATGCTTTGAAATGAAGCAATTTAAAATGACAGGAAAAAGAGTGTAGCTTAAAAAACAAAACAAAAATCACAATCCACTGCAAATATAGAGAAATGAGTAGTAGACACAATAAAAATGTGTTTTATACAGTAAAAATATCATAAATATAATAAAATTTCATCCTAACCAGGAGAAAATACAATAAGGTGTCTTTGTACCGTATGTTAGCATTTAGGGTTAAAAAAAATCATCTCATTTTTATTTATGAAATCTTTTTTTGATTGACTTTTTTATATCTCTAAAATAAGATGCACGTGCTGCACAGATGCACTCCTTATCCTCTCTTTCTCTCTTACTCACACACCTTTCTCTATCACCAACACACACACACACACACACACAGATGTGCTCACACAAAAGGAGCAAGAATTAAAGGGCGGTCCTGAGTGCAGTGCAGCTCTGAGGCTCTGATTTATGTCAGTGCCAGGCAGCAAAACGCTTGGTAAGAAAACTTGCGTGCAGGCCTCCACAATCGATCGCCGATCAGCCAATCTTCTCTCCTCTTCTTCCCCAGTTGTGGCAGCAGCAGCAGGAGTGCTATTCTCCTCTCGCCTTTGCTGATGCTGAAGATTTACAGATGAGACTGAATAAAGCGCTGAAGCCGCTTCATTTAGGCCGGTCAATAAGAGCATCTGATTTTAGCCTAGGGTTTAAAAAAAAAAAAAAAAAACACTAATTAGTTCAGAAAGTGCAGATAAGAAAACATAATTCTGATCACCTGGATGATTAGAAATGAGTTGCTGTTGATTGTAGGGGAAAAACAAAACAAATGATTGCAGGGTTTTGGGCTTGTAAATGAGAGGAGTGGTATTTGATGGTGCTGAAAACAGCACCGGATCTGCATGGTAATTTGCACGAAAGCTGCCATACATCTTAAATATTTGACAGTAAGGGAGAGGAGGAGATCAGTGAGTGAGAGATCAAAGAGAGAGAGGGAGAGAGAAAGGGGAAAAGAGAGAGAGAGAGAGAGAGAGAGAGAGAGAGAGAGACGAATGAAGGGAGGTGTGGATGAGAAAGATGAAACACTTCGCGGACTGATTTTTTTCCAACGTAAACCATCTATTTTTCCACCTCCAAAAAATGTTGCTTCTCTCTCTCTCTCTCTCTCTCTCTCTCTTTCTCTGTTTCAAAATCTCTGCCCTCTCTTTTCACCGTCCATCATAGCACCAAAATCGGGATTCCTTCTATCATCCATCTTTTGCTGCAGCCCTCGTCCTCCCTTGTCTCTCGCTCCATCTCGCCCTCTTTGCCAACACGCGCTGCCCAAATAACCATTGTATTTATCTCTATCAGTCCCTCCATTTTCCTCTCCTTTGTCATGTTTTCTTGCTCCCTCTTTCAATATTTCATGCCGCTGAGTGTGTCTATTCTGAGCTCTCACTCTCTCTCTCTCTCTCTCTCTCTCTGTCACTAACTCTCTCTTTCCTCCCTGGTTTAAAAAAAAAAAAGATCTTTCTTTCCTGTCTTCATCCCTCTTTGTTTCCCCTCCATATACGTCCTAAGATCCTTCACTTTCTGTCTCTCTGTTCCATTTCCCAGCTAATGTTCTGTGTGTCCTCTTGCTTTCTTTCTGCCCTTCCTACACACACACACACACACACACTGACCATTTAGTCAGTTGCCTTGTATGCCATTAGCTAGTGCACCCTTCGTTTAACCATCTGTCTTTGTCTCCCTTTTTCCTTTAAACACGCATTGTCCGCTTATCCAGTTAGCTTGTGGCCCGAAATTACCCTGTGCTCTCTCTCTCTCTCTCTCTCTCTCTTTTATTGGAACGCAATGACACTATCTGTGTCTAATGTTCAAAAAGTTCATATCTCAATTCAAACCTGAAATTGGTGTTGCCTAAACTGTATTATTATTATTATTATTATTATTATTATTATTATTATTACTACTACTACTACTACTAATAATAATAATAATAACATCAGATGGCCCAACACTATCACTTTGCCTGTGGAAACAGAAAAAAAATACTAGCAAAACTGAAATGGAACATTAGAAATGGAAGCAGTGTCATCATGTTATAAGAATTCTGCCTCAACATCTGCTACACTATTCCAGTTTATTACTGGTCCTAACTAGGCTTTTTTTTTTTTCTTATATAAAGATGTATATTTTTCATTTCATTTAAAACCCCAAATGGCTTTGGAACTAACAATAGAAAATCGAACAGTAACTAACACTACTCAACTTTTTTCTCATGCGTCATCTAAAGTCAGTGGTGTATGAGAATCTGCCCAGAACCATCACTGCACTAAAGGAGGAAATCATCTCTACATGGAACAGAGGCTGTTCTGGTATTTCGTCTTAATATTTGATATCTGTGTTAGGAAATGTTTAAACATTCTTGTATTATACAAGCATATACACAAGTACCACGAAGTGGTGAAATAATAGTAAAATATCTTAAATCTACTAATATTTATCTATAATCCCTTAATATAAGATTATAACAAATCAACTATAAGATTATTAAACCTATTTATACAGTAGTGTGCAAAAGTCTTGAGCCACCTCTCATTGCTTTATATTAAATTAAATTTTATTTAATTAGATAAAAAAAAAGAAAAGAACAAATGTTCTGCCAAGGAAGGCTGCAATGTGCCTAAAAACACAATAATTTTTTTTTTTTATTGTTTATGTAACATCCTCAGCAGCGACCTCATTTCCCCTCTCGTCTGTTCCAACCACTCAGCATTCAGCATCACCAGTATACTAATCACCGGCCTGGTCATCTCTCAGCATCTGCTCCTGTTTCTCACTGGTTCACGACTTAAGTAAGATGTTTTTTATGCTTGAATGATCCATAGGTCACTGTCTGGCTTAACAAACAAAAACATTCCTCTGAAACTGGACGATAAAAAATGAGAGCCAAAAAATATGAAGAAACTGGGGGAGCTCAAGGCTTTTAAACAGTACTTTACTGTTTTTTGATGTTTTTTATTCTTCAAAATTTCTCATTCTTTTGATGCTTTTGATTTCTAGAAACCACTTTGTGCTTTGTCTGCCAAGAGCACAAATCAAAACAGGATTTATGCTTAAGAACAGAAATACAGTAAACTTCAAATCCTATATTTGTTTTATTGTAAACTTATAATAAGATACATTAGGAAAACTTTGACCAGATTACAAATATTACACCGTAGACCTCTTTTATCATATTTGCATTAAGGATTTAAGAATTAAGAATCTCCTCTCAAGTCAAACATGTAAGCCAAACAAAAACATAACGATTAAAAAAAGGTATCGGCGAAAACATGGTATTGGTGCTAAAATGTGTCTCACCTAGGTGAAAAGATAGGATAAGTTTATAACACCATTTTTCATAATACTTAATGCTTCTTATCTCTCGACCCATGCTTCGTTTTTGTGAATATGCATACACATTTATATTTTTATTAGATAAAAAAAAACTAATTTGCTATATACAATTTCATGCACTTTTATGTCGTGTCCATAACTTTCTTGATTTCAAATCTTTCAGTGATCTTGATACATTCAGATGGAACTTGGCCAATTGAGATTTCAAATAAAAAAACATAAACCTGAAAAAGTGTATTATTTTAAATAGCTAAATTGGTAAGATTTAGCAACATGAATTTGAGATTTTATTTTATTTTTTTAGCTTTTTACGCTTTACCAAAAACCGGGAATGCTTTATTGTAAGCAACAATTTTAACAAGTCATATGCTTCTAACTTACACCAATTTTCATATTAAAATTCATAAAGAAATATGAATATGAATTGTGAGACAGACTGAAAATTTTATATTTTTGGAGCACATATAAAATCATCTGTGCAAAATGGATGAAGTTAGCGACTTGAAATTTTTCGGGAAGTAAATTTGGTCTCTTCCATGTTGCATAAACCTTTAAAGTAGCTTCTTTGGCGCACACATGTTCTGTATTATATATATATAATATAACAAAATAATGTTTAGGCTAAACTTGTTAAATAGTATTAAGCACACTTACAAATTTTGGATATTTTAGTATGTCTAAATATTTAGACATAAAATCAATATGTGCAAGTTGTTTTTGACTTTTGGGCAACCCTGCGTTCAAGCCAAACCGGGACTTCAGGTCAAACGGTGGTACTATAGAGCTGTAGTAGTAGATTTTGGCTTGATACATTAAAAGACAATCTATGAAGAGAAGACCTTTTGGAGCAATGTCGATCCTGTTCTAATGCAATTCCAGAGACTACTTGTGGAAACTACACCAAGGAGATTAAAGCTGTTCTGGTGGCTCATGGTGGACCAACACCCTACTAACGCACATTATGTTGGATTTTCTTTATTTTGTATATAATATATTATGTTTTAAATCTATTCTGTATTTAATGTAATATATTTCAGATTTGTATCAATTGTATCACGGACAACCCGGCACACACACACCCACACACACACACACAAACACACACAACTGCTTTTCCCCCTCTTTTTGCACCTCTTTCACATCCCACCCCAGACTCCATGGTCTCTAACACCTCTGCCTTTTTTCCTTCACCACATCCTTCCTCTCTGTCTCTCTTTTCCTCGTTCTCTGTGTCTCTCTCCCTCCCTTTAGCCCTACTCCCTCCCTCTCCTACGCGGGCTTTATCTTTGCCAGTGTTGTTTTAGGCACAGCAGTGGAAGGTAAACAGTGAGATTGAAAATTCATGTCAGTCAGTGGAGTGAAAGAGAGAGAGAGGGGGAGGGAGAGAGAGAGAAAACGAGGGAACGGGAAAGATATAGACAGAGCTAGAGAAGGAGGCAGGAGGGAGGCCAGAGGAGGGGGAGGGGGGGGATGTCAGCATGGTTTACTAACACAACACTGAACACTTTGGGGAATGACAGCGAAAGGGGAGAGAGAGAGAAAGAGAGAGAGAGAAATCAGAAACTTATTTTAATAATTTCATAAGAAAACCGAATCTGCTGAAAGCCACAGCTGCGATTGTGAATTTATTTTAAAGGTCAGGTCGTTCACATAGACACACACACACACAAAAAGAAAAGCAAATGCGTTTTTTTTTCCCTCTCTCTAATCGCTCTGCTTGCTGGATGAATGCATCACTTTGTACTCTCCTCCACATCTCTGTGTGTCACACGGCTGTCTGAGAAAGGACTTCCTGTGTCAAGGGGTCAAGCCAGTCATGCCACCCTGCTTGTGATTTCCCTCGCAGCTGATGCGTGGAGAAGACTCGGCTGGGGGAGTTCGGTATTAGGTTGAGCGTTATGAGGGCAGTGAGATTGGATTTGAGCGGGGGAAACGGGCTGTGTGACGGATAGGGCCGCGCCAAGCTAAATGTCATAAGGGCCGGTGTGCCGCCGGCCCCGGCTTTGCCACAGGGGCCATTTTTCTTCATCTGCTATCGAAAGGGAGAAGCCCGATTGGACCGGGAGGCAGTGTTGCAAATGAGAACTGCTTTATGAAATCTGACAATGCCCCCCTCACAGATATATGAAACGCTTTGTGTTGGGAAAATACAGAAATGAAAAACAATGCGAAAGCCATGACGATAAGACTTTTGCCATTCTTGGCTCGACCAAACTGTCTAAAGAGGCATTTGAGAAAGATAAAGGGATTTTTAAAAAAAAAAGCTATTTCATGTAGCAGTCTGCTGAAAATAAAGCGTGCATGTTTGAGTGTGTACACACGTGATTGTTAACATTCTGAGATTTTTGTTTCATCCATAAATGTACAAAATGTATTTGCATGGCCGCTTCAAGCTGTCACCAAGATGGAGTGAAGGATGAAAGGGAAAGAGACACATCTCTGTAGTGGAATTAAAAAAGAGGGAGAGACAGAGAAAGCGAGAGAGAGAGAGAGAGAGAGAGAGAGATGGATGGCAGATGGATGAGTGTAAGACACACAAAGAAGTGACAGGTAGATCACGAGAGAGCAAGGGAGCCAAAGAAGGACAGAAATAGACTGCAAAAGAGTCAACGTATTGGGTGTAGGCAAAGACAGGGCCAAGCGACAAAGAATAACACACACACACACACACACACACACACACAAACACAGAGAAAGCTCTTCTGATATGCAGGTGACTGAGATAGGCAAAAACATAAAAGAGGAAAAGACAGAGGGATTCCCCAATGACACCTCATCTCTCTCTCTGTCTTCCCTTCTCCCTCTCTTTTTCTCTCCATCCACTTTTCTTCTCTTCCCTCCTTTTCTACCAATAAATCATTTTGACTTCTCTTTAACCAACTCATTCCCAGCAGACAGGCGAGGAAACCGAAACGATCCCTCTTCCTCGCTTCCTCTCTCCGTCTCTCTCGCTGCATCCCTTCATAAAAACAGCATCACCACAGCAACATGCCCTGAGGTGACACAAGAGACAACAAGCCATCCTCAATGCAAAAATATAATGATGGGTAGTGCGTGTGTGTGTGTGTGTGTGCGTGTGTGTGTGCACGCTCCATCCTTATCACAGGTGCATTAACCATCAATTCTACACCCTTGCATGCAGATGAGTTGGAGAGCGCAGAGAGGAGAGAATCAATTTACTCGCCTAAGAGGATTTCCCATAATCACACTGTATTACACCAGACTTACCCATGCTGGAGGGGTGCGGGGATGGGGTGTGTGTTCTGAAACCGCACGGAATGTTTGGGTGCGAAAATCATCACGCTCTCATACCGCTTTATCCTCTATACAGTGTCGCGGGGGGCCTGGAGCCTATCCCAGGAGACTTAGGGCACAAAGTGGGGTACACCCTGGACCCTGGAAACCGAAGTACCCGGAGGAAACCCACCAAGCACAGGGAGAACATGCAAACTCCATGCACAAAGACCCCGAGACGGGAATCGAACCCAGACTTGGAGGTGCAAGACAACAGTGAAAACCAATACGCTACTGTGCCACCTGCAAAAATGATCAATTTGGGCATAGTAAAAATACTAGAAGCAGAAGAGAAAGGATGTAGGATAGTAGGATGTCGAGTGCTCAAAGCTCAAAAAGATGGAGATTAAAAGAAAGTTGTCCCAAATAGCTGTGGTTGCCATTGGTTACTCTGGAGCCTATATGTATCTAGTTCTAATTTGATGTAGTCTTGTGTGATTTGGGACACAGCCTGTCCTCTTGTCTTGTCTTGTCTTGTCTTTAAGGTAGCTGATGCTGAAGAACGTGGGGGCTGTTTATAGCGAGCTGGGGGGCGGGGCTACAAGACGCATGAGAACAGCCTACCGAATCGCGAGAGACACAAAGAGAGAGAGAGAGAGAGAGAGAGAACTTGAGGCTAGTTGATGCTCGGGCCGGTTGGAGGGAGGGAGGCGAATAAAACTCGCTTGAGGACCTGTTCTCATCACATATCCGTTAAACGTGCGGTGGAGAACATCACATCAGAACATCAAAATAATAATAATTACAACAAAAAAAAAAAGATCAAAGAAATAAAGACGCGATATTGAAACAGAGTTACCGGAGTCTCTTCGCATCTTCGTCTTTGTTCCCTCGGCTCGTGCTCGCGCGCGCGCGCAGCGTCCACTCTCCTGCACTGTCCTCCGAGAGGACACTTTTTCTTATCAATGTCACGCATCCGGTCAGCGTAACCTCCTCCTCCTTCTCCTCCTCCTCCATCCCGACACGTTGCGTGCACGCCGGGGGGTCTCAGCTCTCCCTCTCTCTCCCTCTCCCTCTCTGCGGCGCAGGATTGCTTTCAAGGGAAAAGGAAAGAAGACATGGGGACGCGGTGCTCGCCGTGGATTCGGAGTCGCACCCCGCATGCACAGCCCGCGTGCATCGCAGTTTGAGTACGGTTGCTTTCCTGTTATCATTATTTTTTTGCGTTTTCTTCTTCTTCTTCTTTTTTTTTTTCTTCCGGCGACCGGGATGGTGGTGGTGTCAGTGCTCTGAGTGACGGGACCCGCAGAGACGGACCGGACAGCGCGCAAACGCACGCACGCACGCACGCACACGCACACAGAAAAACAGAGAAAGAGACGGGTCGAATAAGCAGGGATTATGGCGCTCGCCGCGCTCGCGCTCTTTCTGCTCGCGCTCACCTGTGCGAACTTTTACCTGGCGCGCGCGAGCCGGCACGCGGTGCACTGGAACAGCTCCAACATCCAGTAAGTGCTCTGCCATTTAAACCAGCGGGCTGTACGACATGTCTCACTGTAAACCACATGTTATTTATTTGTTCATTTATTTATTCATTCATTCATTCAATAGGAAAACAATGTGTTTTTATAATAATAATAATAATAATAATAATATAGTCTAAGATTATAACTCACTTGTGAAATAAGCTACGGGTTACATTAGCTGTGTGGCTAATATTATATACACTTCACCCCAAACAGGTGTGCGGTTACTCTCTCTCTCTCTCTCTCTCTCTCTCTTTATGTCTCAACCATAAATATTAAAATGTTTTTAAACTAACGAACAACACTTAGCTTGCCAATATTTTTTTGTTAGGACTGTTAATATTTATAAACATTAGAAACACATCACCAAACCACAGTGCATAGTGGACTGTGTAGCCTGTTAATATGCTTGTGTTTGTGTGTGTGTGTGTGTGTGTGTGTGTGCAAGCATTTATGATACATTAGCTCATTAAAAAAAGGTGTGTACTGTAGCAGGTTGAGTGATGAATACACTGAATCTTATCATGTCAGTAGTAGTAATGGATCTATATGTTATTTTGACTAAAGTCAATGCTAAATTCTTTATAATTCACCACATAACTTTCTTCTATTACCTATTAGACAGGACTGAGGAGTGCACGGTACACCAGTGTAACTCATTCATGCTGTTACTGCCTGCTTTTTTTTAAAAAGCTGTTTCTAAATCTACTGAAGTAGAAGACTGTTCTTTTAAAAATACTCTGAATGTTGTAACCCTACTTCATTCTACAGTAAATAATTGTGTGAACTTTGACCAGATACCAAAACACACACACACACTCCACAATTTTAATAATAGTCTGCTTATTACCATGATATCAGGGAGTGCAGTTCGGATAAGTTTTTGTATTTCAGCCTTGTGGCCCTGGCCTGTTATCCGGTTGAAGCCTACGCAGTGGCCTTCGGAGGGGCGAAGGTGAAAGACCGACGGCAGCTATTTGCAAGATCATTCCAGACTTGAACTTGAGAAAAGCAAAGTAGTTATTACCTCCTAATGTGCCCTTGAATTTCCTTGGTATTATTTCAAATGGAAAAACAGCAGGGATAACTACTGACTGCACCTCTAACCATAGGTCAAGTAAAAAAAAAATATATGTGCACTAAAATGAATAAGTGTCTCATATAACTTTCGTACCGGTTTCGTATATTTGTCAAGATCAAAGAGTAGCATGCAAAAGCTTGTAAATGTATTTGCAGACGTCTGCAGGAAAATCTAAAGCCCATGCACAATTTGAACATTTAACGTTCTAATAATCCCATGGAAACTAGATAGCGGATGGTGTTAAAATCATTGTTTTTTAAAAACAAACATCTGTACCTGTTTTGTTTTAAAGTCTGTAATCAATCAATTTGTCTGATTAAAAAATATATATTTTATATATATATATTTTTTTTTTCCCCGAGCTACAAAAGTCTCGGGCTGCAGAGGACGGTTGTGTAGCAAAGTTCTTGCTAGTCAAATCATTTATTTATTTTTTATTTTTTTTTTTTACTATGTTACTAATAGAGCACAGGCTGCATGTGATTGACCTACCCACCGCTATTTACAAACTTACATTTGTAAATATAAAAAGATGTTTTATCAGGAATTAGCGAATGCACTGAATCAAACTAGTGGTTTTGTATTTATCTTTTTTTTGTCCTTATCTATGACACTGACAGAGAACTTCGGCTTTGTAGCAAAATCTGGAGTTTGACGCAATGTAACGGGTATAAAATCAAATATCTTATTGATCAATGTAGTTATCCCTAAAAAGTACACTTCCCAGCCCCCAAAAAGTTGTGCACACTAATATTTCATTGGACCAACTTTTGTTTTGATTACGCCCGTGGCATCGTTTTGACAAGCTTATGCAATGTCGCAACATTTATTTCATTTCAGAGTCGCATTAATTTCTTCCAAATCCTAGATCTTGTATTGCTGATTGTAGAGTCAGATCGCTGCGTAAAATCTTCTCCAGCACATCCAAAGATTCCCAGTGGGGTTAAGGTCTGGACTCCATGTGTGAAAATGATGTCTCATGCTCTCTGAACCATTCTTCCACAAAAATTTACAATTTCAGAATTTTCAGCCCGAACACCGGGGGACCATGTTGTGTTCGCACCATGAACATTTCTTGTCTAAACGCTTCACAATGGAGAATGGTCTCAGCCTTAGCATGAATAAACGCAGATACTAAACGGGTGCTGGCCTGATGCCAGGCCACACTTACCACGCTCATCCACTCCACACACCACCGTGAAATGAACCGGCCTGACAAAACACAACCACAACTCAACATTTAAAAGCTCATATTTCAGGTACGATGCTGACCAGAACATGGAAATTACTTACTGAAAAGTCACCCAAGCATTCAGTATGGTCGAGTTGCATTCTGTGTCGATTCCAAACGCTTTGAAAGCCTTAAACATGTCCCTGGCCCATGTCCCAGCGCCATAACCAACAGCTTTGTCTCTGAAGTGAAGCGCAAGTACTTAAACAAATACTTAAAACATATAGTTTTGTGCAATTGTTAGTGTTGATTTTGTTTATCAGATAAAATTTGTGTGTCAGATTTTGTGTCAAGACTTGAATGTGACACAGGATCTCCAAGCTCTAAAGTACTTCTCTTCTGATCCTACCTCTCTCTCTCTCTCTCAATCCCTTTTTCTTCAGCACACTGCTACTCCCTGGGAGTCTCCGTCTGTCTCCTCTCCTCTCTGTTCCCCTTCTTTCCTCTTCAGCCGTTTTTCACCGTGACCCCAATGTGTTAGCAGTGTGTCACCATTCCACGATTCCGTCTCTCTCCTTCACTCCTCTTTCTCTCTCTCTCTCTCGCTGTCACACACACAGACACACACACGCACACACACACACACACACACACACACACACGACATTCAGACAAGTTGAAATGACATTACGCCCAGAATATATGTGATAGACTACTTAACTCACAATTCGGAGTTACACATAGTTGTGTCTTGGTTTCTTTCCTAAAAGTCTAGGAGATCATGCAGATCTTTGCCCTAGTTTGCAGGTGGTGCTGGCCACACCGTTAATGCAGTAGCCTGAGGCGGTATACAAATTTAGAGGAAATTACGATCAAATTAAATACATATGCTCCAGCTGAGCAGAGGGGCCGTGCCATGGGATCAGAGGGACTCTTACTTAATATCTTTCCTCCGTTCACAGCCCAGAGCATAGACATTGATGTAAAAAGGGTACACTTTTAACTTTTATAAAATGTGTACCATGTTTCAGACAAAGTCACTAACCTAGATTTATTTGTTTGTGTTTTATTTTTATCCCCAGTTATAAGTAAAATTCATGCAGTTAAACATTTAAAAAAAAAGTTTTTAAATGTTTAGCTGTATTTCTGTATGTTATACTGTTTTTTGTCACGTACTGTAGTACTGTCAGGTACAAGCCCAATAAAAGCTTGTCAGAATTGAATTGTAGTCCTTAAATCCCAAAGCATTTTCAGACATTTTACTATGTGTTAATAAATATATAGGGATCAGGATTGTGCAGTAGAGAGTGACATATCCATTTTTTTTTTAGCACAAGCTAGTCATTATTCATAGCCATAGTCAGAATTTTTATTCTTTTTAACCAACTATACAAAGGTGACTGAGCAAACAAATTAAAAATGGGTCACACATGCAAAGTTACAGCACAGGTACATATAATCACATGTTTTTTATGCTTGTTTTTGGTTGTTTCGGTGATCCAAAATAATAATACTTGCATTTGGTTATTTAGACATTTTTGCGATGTCATTCCCACATTCTGGTAGCGGAAAAATGTAAGCGTTTAAAAAGTAATGATAACTTTGGTCCTACCCGACATATACGGAAAAAAACAAAATGTACAGTCTGATGTTTGAAGCCTCCCCCATCAAAACACACTGGCAGGACATCCGTGTAAGCAGTTTTTAAAAATTTTTTTTTATTAATGCTCATTGATGCTCATTGATTAATGCTGTATTGCCGGCACGGATCCATGCCACTTGAGTTTAAATAGTTAAATTGTAAAGATTTTCAATGGCAAATCCTAATCAATTATAGTTATTGATATCGCGTATCGTCCGGAGCCAGGATCTCAAATTAAAATTTGCGAAAGAAGTAGTTTGAGTTTTATCAGGTACGCTACACTCTCTGGAAAAACAAATAGCAAGCTTTATCCTCTCCTAGGTACAGAAGTGTGGTATTCAAGCATACAGTACATCTTTACGTTTACAAAGTGCCATAAGAAGAGCATGAACATTGGGTGAAGGACAGAACTGTTAACATTTAGCTACTGTATATTTTGCTCTGTCCTTTAATTTTAATGTTAATACTCAGCATATGGTACACTACATGTAACAGGGAATTTTAAGCTAGTTATTATTAAGTGCTAGAGTAATTACAAAAACTGCAGAAAAATTTAAAGGTTTAATATTGTATTATCTTATAATCAGGGCTATTCATACTTTTTTCGCTCGAAGGTCCACATCTGATTTTTATTCCAGGCAAGAGGTACGGAACATCATCTTTACCTAACGATCTAGTTCCCCAAGGGTGCGTTTGTAAATTCAACCCTTCTTAATGTGAATGAACACCTACTGTAGTTAGAAAAATCATCCTAGAGAAAAAGACACAGGTTCTGGGTCTGCAAAATTAACGAATTCTATGGAGTGATGTGTGAACTCGGAATCACATCACACAACAATCTCCCCAGCATGACATGACAACAAAATATTCTAGCACGTGGAGGTCAGTGACTTTTGATATAAGCATTATAATAGGCAAATAAGATAAATTATAAAGCTGTTAGTCGTGCACAAGACGCATTCCCTGAGTGGGACCTCGTTGTCCGTCCCTTCACTTCCTACGCATCTGTGTTTTGAATATATCCATTACCTGACAGTAACACTGGATACTGCAGCTGCCTTGCAGTCTAATTTTCCACCTTTAATCATTTTAAAGGAACACTATTTGTTTTACAATTCTAGCTGTAAATTAACCACTAAAAGTGCAAATGATGTTATGATAAAGCCACCTCATAAGTGACAAGAAGACAGTGAGAGAGTACACTTGACTACCCTTATTCCTCATTAAAATTAACAACTTGTAAAATAATAGCTTGTAGTACTGATTTATATATCAACAAGAAAATCCAGCTTGGATTTCTAATTACAATGAAACTTCGGACACAACTGAGCATGACTTTTTTTTTTTTTGCCTGTTTATTTTATTGTTCATTTCACTGATTTAACAGTAAACTTTACAACATGTAAAAATATAAATAAGAGTTTATTTACAAATGCATTAAATTGGGTTTGAACAAAAACTACAAAACAGAACAGATTTCATTTTCAATTTATTCAGGAACTTTATTGTCATTTTGCATTGCACAACATTCAAATTGCATTGCGCGCTCTGAAAATCAAACATCGGTCACCTGTGTAGAAGACCATAGCGCTACAGTATCTACTAGGCTTTTTCTTACTGCACTGGATTAACCACAGCAGGAATGCTTTTAGATTTTAGTTCTTTAGTGTAAAAAGGCATTTCTTTTTTTCATTTTTTTTTTTTTCATGAGGTGCATTTAGTCCAACACCTACACTGGGAAAAAATGAGTCATGTATCAGCATATTTAAATTAAGGGCAGATTTTCCAGTCATGTAAAATATAAATTTTAATAAAATTTTATTTGTCAAGTACAGTACACAACCATACTGTATACAGTATGGAATATGCAGTAAAATTGCTTGTGACCTAAATATACTAAATATATAAATAATATTATTTAATATTAGGTATTAAATAATACCTAAATATATAAATAATATTGCTTATACGGCTGTCTAGTGCACTAGAGAATACAATTCAACTAAAGATTGAAAAGAATTTCCCAAAAAAGAATAATAATAATAATAATAAAATGATATACAAATAAAATAGAATTAAAATTGAAATATATAAAAATATATAAATTACGCAGAATTTAATTCGAACAAAAATCTTGGTTAAAAACGTGGTGTGTTTAGGTTAAACTTAGTTTAAACTGATTAAATGGCTCAGCTCTCTGCTCTCAGGGCTCATTGTCTCACCAATTCATTTCCATTTCTCACAGATGAAGTGCTTTATTGAGGAGAAAAAAATCCTGCTTTAACGTTCCACCTTCGCACTCTAGGATTGGCTCCGGTGTCCCAGCAGTGGAGACCTAACCAATCATAGACGAAGCCAAATATATGCGAAGGCTTCGCTTAATGTTAGAATCATCTCAGTGCGGTCACTTGCACTTTTAACCACTTACACAGTAAAATATGTTTAACGTGAATAAAAATAATAAAAGCCTGGCAGTGCTAATCGGTCTCAATCCCAACTGATTTTTCTATTCATTGTTTTTGATGCACTACTACTAGCTTTAGTGCTATGGGTACTGTATGTCTGATCTACTGTATATACTGTAAGATGTCAGTGTGTTAGCTGTTTACTGTTGTTTAAACCCACATCAAACATTTTAGAGAAACGTCAGCTCCCCTCCTCACGATGGAGGGTATTCTGTTTTACACAGATCGTGTGCCATCCCCGTCAGTACCCCTGATAATGGGTTAAAGGCATGACAAAGATGACTCCCGATTCCGCCTCAGTTTGTTCGCATACAAAGCGTTATGTTCACTCCCTGAACCGGCTGTGTGACTGTGGGGCTACTGAGACACAGAGAGAGCTAAAAGCTAAACCTGAGCACAATGTCCATGTACGGCTGAGCAATACACAAGAACTGTAGCATGACATACTCTACAAAGAGCATAATACGAGGACCTGATAATAAGAAAAATTGCAAAAAAAATAAATTGCAAAATTTTGCTTCATATGATGATCTTGAAAAATATTCCAATCAAATTACAGACACACCCCGCTTACCCAGTATGAAAGTTTAGTTTACTTTTGTTAACATGTTAACATTCTTATAAAGGCCCATTTTTACCATCTACAAGAGAGCATGTCAAGGAACGTATTGATCATATCAAGGAACGAATAAAAAATAGAATTTTTAGAATAGAATAGATCAAATAGAAAATTTGGGTAGATTTACTGATTCGTTCAACAATTCAAACAGTAAAAATCATTATTTCTCACACAGTCGAGCACAAATTACTATTACATGCACTGAAATACTTGAACCCTCCAGCTTTCACCTGAAATACCCTGAATGTTACTCCCCTGACCCCCTCAACATAAAAGGTGTGAATCTTGGGCTCGATCAAAAGACTCATGAGGATGAGGAAAAGATAATGTTAAGCACCCACACACACACACACGACTTACACAATTTATAAATGTTTAACAATACACCCAAAAGATAAGACAGAGCTTAAAAATTCATGACGAAAGGATTTGCTGATTCACACGCTGACCCGCTGAATGAGAGAAGAGCAAATCTCGGTCGCAGAAAAGAGATTTGGTTAATTTAAACACCGATCCGCTGAACGAGAGAAGCGTGGAGATCCGAGCGAAAAAATTCACTGACTCATGATCGTACGATTCAGTGATGATTGAAAAATGCAGGCAGATAAACAAATTATGTGAATTTAAATAAAATCTCTAATTATAAAGTCATCTGTGAGAATGGAAGTAGTGTAGCAGCAACTGAACTCGAAACGACTCGGTAACTGATATCGATTCATTCACTGAATCGCACATTCAGAAACCAGATAGAAATATCTTCTGTACGGCTTGTTTTACATGCATATGATGACTCTACGTCACACTTAAAAAAGTAAGGATTATCAAATTCAAACACCAAGTGCTTTTTTTTTTTTTTGTCTTTAACTTAAGGGAAGTGCATGTTGTTAAAATGCATGTGATGTAAACAAGAGTGGCTCATTAAGTTTCAGTGTAGTATACAGTTCATTAACAAATACAGTGTTAAGACGGAGAAGAAGCAGCGCCGCAGAAGCAGTTTCTTCTGTTATCTGCTCCGAGCACTCTGCATGATGGGACAGATTAGCGGAAAAAGTATCCAATCTGCATGCTTCATTTGTTTCACAAATGGAGCACATTATGCCGGTCTGTTTACTTATACTACATTTGTTCTTATTTCAGTTTGAACAGCACTAGACAGTAGTGTAGACGGAAGCCTACTGCCTGGAATAATACTTTACAAATGTATATGACTTGAAACATAACTAATGACAGTGATGATGCAACTGACACCGTCTCTGCTCGCGAATATTAACCAAATAAATGTGCACATCAAAATGATGTATTGCCGGAGTGCGCTTGAATTGCAGGCAGTTTTCAGACTCTCATTAATTCAGAAGGACTCAATGTCATTGGTTGCTGAATATAAATAATCATGCGTCTTCTTTGCCTTGAGAAGAACATTTTATAAAGGAATGTCATTAGCTTTTTTTCAATCTGTTGTTCATCCCATTCAGATACATTGCAATAACCTAATGATGCTAGCTCTAATGATGCTAGGTCAGATAGGCCTCTGTGTGAAGTCACTGGAGACTGTAACGGTACTCTGCAACTGTGCATAACATTATCCACCGTATCGAATGTTCAGAAGTATTATCAAAAAAATAAAAATAAAAAAATAAATTGTTCATGAGAAAATTTGGATTTAGATCCGTGCACACACTGTACTTTTATATATTGCGTTTCAGGTTCAGCTGAGAAGTAAATGCTTGTGTAACATCTGGCTTTCTTTACAAGACCTCACAGAGAAGCCAGCGCTAGTCTTCAATCTAAAGACGCGGCACAGTGGGCGCACAACAGGACGTGAAATTTAATTAGGCATAATTGACTTTAATAAGATGTCTACAGGATTATGTAGTTGCACTCTGCCGGATCAATGATAGCAGGGAAATTTCAGTCAAAAACCTCAGCAGGTAGAGAGCGAGGTCGATATTTCAGTAATGGAAGTCAGAAAGCATGCACTCACTCATCAAAATGCTAAATTCATCTCAGAGTTGTCGAGAGGCCTTGTTTAAAGAGCCGGACTGCTGTAAGTGATATAGTAGGAGGATTTGCGGGGAAGAGAGAAATGATTTGGCTTGAGACTTGATTAAGTTCCAGGTCGACACTTTTTGAAGCGATTTCTACAGCAAGCGAGGATGTAGAAATTAAACCAGCATTTCGGCACCAGAGTCAGTAATATTAGTATAAAAAATATGGGATTCGGCTTGGCAGCTGGTATTGACGAAATTTTCATTAAAAATCAAAAAACATGAACTCAACCTCAAGAAGCTGGTGGTGACAAAGGAAATATTAATTTAAAAAATGTATAATAAATAACTGTTCATAATATAATAATAGAAAGCGGCTGCTTAGCCAAACATCATGCTGTTATTTTATTTAGTTCTGGTTCTTCGGGAACATTTGATAACTGTCATTTTTGATAAAGTTACAGAGATGCTAGGAGTGAAAGCAGACATCGTGTGTTTACAACAGTGACGGATAACACAGCTGAAGGCTTTTAAGGGTTGCCCACATACTGTGCACAGAGAAATGACTTGTGGTGTGGTTTTGGGAGAGTCCAGGAGTAAACATAAACAAAATAAAATATTTGAGGTGTCTGAATCATTAGGAATTTGATGCAAAGAAATAACAGGAAATATGTTTTTAGTTTTTTTTTGGAAGTTGTCTGGGGACTGTTGTTTCTGTGAATCGCTGAAACTTTTAAAACTCTGAGACTGACTTTGTGGCATGAAAATGAGGAGAAGCCAGATAAATAAATGAATAATTAATAATAAAAAAAAGGGTAAGATTAAATGGTTTTCCTCTGTTCCTTTAAAGTTTGTTAAACAAACAAAAAAAATGTATTCCAAATGTACTTTGAAATACATAATAATAAAATAAAGAATGCAGCACTAAGAGCATAAATAAATAAATATATCATGAAATAATTCAACTAGTACAGTAAATGATATTGAACTCGATATAAATATGATTAATATCGTACTCAATTTAATGATCACATTTGCCTCCTTTCTTTTCATTTTGATTTTATCATAACACGTTTTCATATTAAAATATGTTTTAGAAGCCTGCATTTATTTTTATTTCATAAGACACTTTGATTCCACAATGACACTTTTCTTTCACTCTGTTGTAAACTGTCAGTGAGCAACGATGGCACAAAGACTCCTCACTGAGACTTCTCATCTTAGCCTAGCTAATCCATTGCCATTGAATTTTTATACATTTCTAGCTTAGCAATTCTGCTCGTAAAGATGTATGGCATCTAAGTTCTGTGCTGACTAAATTGATAGGCATGATCCTGTTTTTGTGCGGAAGGTACCCATGAGGAAGTCTCCTCAATCATTGCCGTGGGACATCTAACTGTGGAAATTTTGGATTTAACACTCAACACATTTGTCAAAAGGAGAATGGTGTGTCCGAGAATGTTGCATGAGCATCCAGTCCACTGTTGTGGCATTGAACGAAATAAAAGTGTCCTTATGAACCACATGCAGCATCGTGAAATATCGGAAGGTATCATGAAATAGAAGAACATTAAAAAGAACATTAGCATGATCATGGGTGCCTTAAAGTGTTTGGGGGGTAGGCAAGAATGGCCCCTGAGTGACAGGGCTCCCTTAAAACTCTATGGGAACAGAAAAGGGTTGGCCCAGTATATTACAGTAGGTTTTCAAGTAGCCAGAATCTAACAGCACCCCTGGACGTGATCTCTGAGTGAGAGAGATGGGACTCTCTCGCTCTCTCTCTCTACCCTGTCAGTCCAGTTGTGAGCATCTGTGAGCTCGTATGTGAAATCACAATTTTTCCCAAGTTCGTTACTCCAAGTTTGTGGTGGAAAAGGGACGAATTAAAACATAATTAGCAGGAAAATGCGATTGGGTGAGGAAGAATAAAGACTAAAACGTGACAGTTATAGTGAAAACAGGTATTATGAAAACATATTGTAGAATAACGAGTTTGGTATAATTAATTTCTTGGTTTATTTCACGCTATATTAACTTATATTAGCTGCGTTTATTCATTTTATTATTTATATCATACAGTACTGCCCTTCCTTAAACAGTCACATGTGCCACCTTGAGGATGTGTAAATGTAAATCTCATTGTGTAGGGCAAACAGATTATAAAGTAAAACGCATGAATTATAGCTGCTACTCTGTATTCATGCAGTATAAGAATGTTGTGTGTGCTTAATGTTATCTATATTCTATATGTGTGCTTTCTTTCGTTAAGTATATTCTAGTCATGATGACACACTCTTACCTCAGCTTGCCCTAGTTACACCATGCGCAGAGAAGCAGGAGAGAAAGAGAAAGAGAGAGAGAGAGAGAGAGAAGCATTGTGTCAGTGGATAACGGTGCTGTTATGTGTTTGTAAGTGAATAACCCTTATTTTTCATCCCTCGTTCATGCCATTTGTCCAATCAATAAGTAAACTACCGCAGTATTTCAACACAACGAGTAAGCATGGGTGCGAGCGCGATCCAGTGATTAAAGGTTTACCTGAAAAAGGCTCAGGAGTGGGTTATGAAAACCGCACACAAAGACCTAAAAAAGCCCGCACCTTTTCAGCTCTAATAGGAGCTCCGCCTGTCATTTTTCACTGAATGGAGGCTCTCCCTGCTCTCACTTCCTTCTCACTATTTGACAGCTATTATTCACACCACAGCACCATTTATTCCTTTCAGAGTTCTGTATCATGATTCTCAAAACACTGCGTGATAACGAGCTACAGTACGTCCCTACTTCCTCTCAGGTGTGCTTGTATCATGTCTGTTTCTCAATTAGTAATGCTTTAATTTGGTCTTTACTTCAATTCTGACCAGGAAACGCTTCTGTGTGAGGGCTGTATCAGCTAGATTTATGATTCACTTAATCATTTGCACACCATTGTTCAGAAAGCATTTGAATGTAAATCAGACTGTTACATGCATGTGGAACACAAAGAATCAGTACTATTGAGGACTAAATGAATTCATGTTTGTGCTGCTCATGTTTTTTTTCCCTCTCCCTTGTATTTCCTGACACTTTTGTGTCATCCTGACAAACGAGAATGATTAGCTTAAACAACAGCAGAAGGTCAGAAAAATTTTAGAACTGATGAGCTTTTGAAAGCACTAGACAGCTTTAAGATAAACACACACACACACACACACATACACACACACATATACTGGTACCATTAAGTCAATTTGCAGTGTGTAAAGCCTGCAAAGCAGAAAGAACATGTTCCTCTAAATACACTGATCTGTTAAGACATCTTGTAAGAGTCTATTGACCTTTCTTTGAACAAACATCATAGAAGCAATCATCGATTCCTTTTGAATTTCTATCGTGAAGAAGTGTTCTGCCTTTGGGTCACATGGCCCCGATGAGCAAAAACAAGATAAAATGAACTCAAGGTTGGGTTCTTAATTATAAATATAAATTTGAAATAGCGATAGGTTGAAGGTGAACATTTGAACTCCAAGTTCTCTTACACCACAACAATTTTCAAAATCAATTTATGTTTACATTTGATTTGTTTAATGCAATCGCTTACCTTTTAAAAGGTACAGACAGCCTGTTTTTTTTCTTTCACTTGACATTAAGAAGACAAACACACACGACCTTGTGTTACCATGACACCAGAATCTCCTGAAATCTGCCCCATAGACCATAAACAAAATGTTAAATAAACACTTTTTATATACAGTATATAAAAAAGGTCACTATATCTATAATGCTATCATTTTTTCTGTTAAATAACATGTATTTATGAGTTTGTTTGTTTTTTAGTCGCAAGTAAAACCCAAGTGAATGAGTGTGACATGATAATGTATTTAACGCATTAAAATACATCAGGGATGAATTTACCTTAACCACCCTCCAAAATCAGAAACCTAATAGAAAATTAAGCCAATAAGATTTGATAACTCGTCAGCACTGAAGTATAAGTCAGGAATAAGAAATAAGGAATAAGTTGGTTACATACCTACTGTGTAAGTGCAGGGTCAGGAGTGTGTTACCATTACAGAACATCAACTTCCCTGTGATTACAATGATTAAATCTAGTTGCAAGCATCGATGAGCGGACCCAAGCACCCTGTGCCATCGCCACTTAGGCACACCAAAAAGACACAGTTGGCACATGCATTTAAAGGAGATATCCATACCATTATGACATAATTTTAGAAAAGTGGGGAATTTTATGTTTAGACCTCCAA
>JAOVVA010000048.1:28977762-28988903 GCA_028565275.1 Leiocassis micropogon
ATAATAAACCTGGCTTTTATGTTAGAGCTGGAACTACTGTCAGAGCCGCTCTTGTGTTTAAAAAATAATTCACTTTTAGACCAATTAAATTTGGCAATTCTACATCGCTGTGGTATAAAGACATTTAAATAAGTAATTATATTTAATCGTAAGTGTAAAATTTGAAAAAAACGTCTTCTGGAGGATGTATAAAAGACTACTTTTATGTTCATACGCAAGGCAGCAGACAAAAAAGGGCACAGGGGTGAGATGAAGACAGCAAAGGTCAAGCCATTAACGAGTGCGTTTGAGACTGGCATAATAACAGATGCGTGTGATTGAAGTTGCATGGAAATTCTTCGTATCTCTGCACTAATGTGTTCTCGTAAAGCTGAAGATGTATTAAATTAGCAGCTAGACGTCACAATCGTATTTTGTCCTGCTCTAGGTATGGTTTGCATACCTAGGTATGCTTGGTTTGAAGCAGTTGCTTTTGTGGAGGTAGGATCCATAGCTGGTAGGGGTTGAGGTGATTGTTTGGTTTAATGAGCTCTTCTTCCTGATGGCAGCATTATCCAGATGCTGTGCAGGATACGAGCGCTTTATTACCCACAGCAATCCAATTACTCCCCCTCTCCGTGCTTGGAGGCACAGCAGTGTTAAAACTGCCTTGGGCATTAACTCAGGGGTGCGGTACATAAGCAGGAGCGCACATGTGCATTTGTGTTTGTGTGTGTGTATGCATAAGATGGAGAGAGAGAGAGAGAGAGAGAGAGAGAGACAGTGAACGAGTGTGTTGTTCTAAATCCAAACAGCTTTGTTTTGTACAGTGCAGATTTGGTGTAAACAAGAAGAGGTTTGTTGGCCATGAAGCAGACAAAAAAACAAAACAAAGGAACCGGACCACACTCTGCTCATTCATCTTCTCTGAGGTTTATAGCAGAGAGAGCATCTTTTCTATACACACACACCACACAGAACACACATACACATATTTCTGACAATTACCAAGTGCTGGGCAGTCCGCGATGCTAACACCGCTACATTCTCGCTTCACTGATGCAAGACCCTGAGAAAATAGACGTAAAACACAGGTGAATAAATACATATGAATAACCTGCTGATTTCCTTTGTCTCTCATTCTTAAACACACACACACTCACACACACATAATTTGGATACAGCATTTGTTGATCCAGCTACTTATAGGCATGCCACCAACCAGGAAGGAAACTGTATATGTGCATGTGTGTGTGTAAGAGAGAAAGAGAGAGAGAGTAAATTCCTTTGTGTGCCTGTGTTTTGGTTTATTATGAGATAAACACTCAGCTTGAAAAAGCCTTCCTGTTGCATCGTGGCCTCAGAAAAAAAGAGTTAAGATGAAGAATGATGGTGAGAGATGGAGAGCGGTCCGAGTAATTGAGGGGTTTGACTGCACGGCACTGCAGCACTCAGCTTCCGGCCACTGAACTTTCGCAGAAATCAGAAAACAGAAAAACAACAGACGTTGACATGATGCCACCAGCAGCGTCCAAACACAAAGCTCTTGCCATCACTCCTGCTATTCCCAGAGACACATGATAAACAGATTCACAGAACTAAATACAGTAATGCAGAACTGAAAAAAAAACAAAAAAACACTCAGCTTGTCATTTGTTGGAGCCCAGCTTTCAGAGAAGGCAGCATTTCTTGGCCAACTTTATAAGCAAGATAAGGACTCCAGATTGGAAGGAATATGCCCAGTATGCTTCCTTATTTTTTATCAAATTTTTATTTCATCACATCTAGCCCCTAAATTGATCTTGCCCAAATACCACCCAGCTACCAGTTACAACCTGCTTCGTATACATGAGCTCACAAACGGCTGAGATTGTCAGAGGTGCATTATGCCAACCATTCCATCTGGACAAACCCTCCATGACGTCACCCTCGGGTTTTCTGAAGAGCTTTTTTTTTTTTTTTATTTTACAGAAAGCTCTGGTTCGCCATTTTGACAGACTGTCTCTGCCCAAATCCCAGTTAATAAATAAAAAGGGCAAATGAGAGAACAAACGAAGCCTGGCTCTTGGTTGGAACATGACTATCTTACCTCAGTTAATAGCTAGCCAAAATGTTAAGGAGGCTAATATCAATTTATATACTCGCGTTAGTTTGCATTAGATTGAGCTCCGTCCTCCATACTCTACATGTCGTCCTGTGTCAACTCCTACATTTCCTGCTGTGAGTTATATTACAACAATTCCAGTTAGCTAGTTAGCTAAAGTGATATACTGAAGACAGCAGTTTGATAAGCCAATTTGCATTTTTTTCTTTTTGCCTTAATGTAATTTTAACTGATGAGTTACGTAAAAATCCACCTCCTATACAGTAATAAAATTTTATTTTATTTTTTAAGTTGGGCATTTTAACATGGGGGTCTATGGGAATTGACGCACTTTTGGAGCCTAGTGGTAATTTGAGGAACTGGATGTTTTGGCACTTCGACTCATATTTCAGAACCAGAGAATGCCCCTTGATCCCACCCAAAGATAGGCCCAGTTTCACTCTCTCAGGCACCACAGAAGACTGTAGCTTTGCCATATTTTGGCCGGGTAAGAATTCAGCCGAAATTGTAATTACTGTACTCCTACACATTTACATTTATGGCACGTGGAAGGCACTCTTATGCAGAGCGACATTATGTTTTATCTCATTAGCCGGTGAGTTTAAGGGCCATTTCCAATAGCCCAAAATGGTGGGGCTGGGGTATGACCGTGGGACATTTCAATTAGTAGTCTAATCCCTTAATCACTGAACTACGTGAATGTATGTAAAAATCTGACCATCATATCCATATGTGGTACTTCCCCAAATGATTTGAAAGCACGTCATTGTCTAGATTGCCTTCATATACTATACCTGTATATTTCCCATTAGTGGAAGTGTTCCAGAATGACATACTCCTTTGTACAAAGTGAGGTTAATGGAAACATGGCTTGTCAATGTTAGTGTGGAAGAACTGGTGTGATCTCCACCAAGCCCTGACCTCAACCCTACTCAACAACTTTGAGATGACCTGGAACACCAACTGCACCTCAGGGCTGTTCACTTACCATCAACTCCTACCCACACTAAAGCTCTCATGAATAAAAGGGCAGAAATGCCCACAATCACTTTTACAAAATCTAGTGAGAAGACTATCAAGAAGATTAGAGGCAGTTACAGCAGGACATTTGGAATGGATTTTCAACAAGCACATACAGTATGGGTGTGTCATGTGTCTATATACAGTTGACCTTACAGAGTATTTAAGTGAATTCCTTGTTTTTGTAGGCTGTATAACAGTTATAACAGCAATCTGGCTTCCTCTGGGTTCCTGGTTTTCCTCCCACCTTTCAAAAGCTGTGCATCTGGCTGGATTAGCTCTACTTAATCGCCTGTAGGTGTGAACAAATGTGTTGAGCTGTTATCAACAGATAGATGTCAAGTTGTGTGCGCGATAGTAAAAAGTGATGATGTATGACAGCTCGGATATGCAACGCTCACCATTTTTTTAAAGAAAGACCACAGTTTTTATGGTGCACGTAGCTGCTGGCCTTTGTTAAAATAATAGACCGCTAGCTATTTACCAATGCTGGGACCCACTGGCTAGCTTTTGCTGATGGATGGAGAAGTTTAACAAACGTAGCACGATGGGCCAGGAGCAGGTTTTCACTAAGGAGAACATTGATTACATAAGGGCATGCGCTGTAGCGTTATTACCTCCGCATCACTGACGATTGCTTATTGGCTGATCCTGTACAATCTGTGGCTAAGTGAATCAGGTTTATTTGTGGATAGGATCCTCAGGTTAATATTCTTTGTCTGGCGATCTTGGTTCATTTGGTTTGCTTGCACTCTAGCTTCATTTGATTATATGTTGGTAACAGTGCACAAATACTGTATGTATGTGCATGTTTTTTAATCTGAACATCTAATAGCAATGTTGACCAGGAAAGTATGGAAACAAGACAAGAAAGGCAGTGAACATTTATGATGTTATTTAAAATAGATTCAGGTTGCAAAGTTTTTTTTTGTTGCATAAATGTGGATATGAATGTGCATATTAAACTATGTAAATATAAACTGTGCTGCTAACTGTGACTTTGTTGGTATTGTATTATAATTGTTCTACACATCTGATTATGCTCATTCTAAAACAAAGCGTATGTCAGTGAAAGTGAAAACACAGGTGGCTGCAGATGTTAAGCAGATGTCTAGTTAAGATGATGTTAAGTTCAGATGAGCTCACGCTTTGCCGCTGGTTAGAACAACCCAAAAAGTTTCGTCCGTCCCATTCCTACTGCTTTCTTTATGAAACAAACACGCTCTCACCTGATCGAACATTAAACATGCCTCTTTTTTTCCCTTCCTGCAGTTACTAACGGCACGTCAGAACACTGATTGACGGAATGACTGTAAAGCCCGTATATCAGATAAACGCATGTGTTTTGCATATGCAAATAATCCCGTGCATATTTATGAGTAAACAGCAAGATGTATCTATGTGACAGCGAAGACCCGGTGCTCATTTATCAACACACTGTTATCACAGAGACGGCCTGTCAGGCAGCACGTCACCCTGCGTGTGTGCGCGCGTGCACTTTCGGGTGTTTGCACCTCGCGATGCTATGCCGAGCGAAACGCAGTTAATTAATAACAGCGGTTAAGAGGGACTGTCGAGGAGGAGGGTGTGTGGAATCAACCTTCACTTATCAGAGAAATCAGTGTTAGTTAGTGAAGCGCGATCACGCCGATCAGCGCCTGTAAATACAGGAAGTGGGGGGAGGGGGGTTACTGTACTCAGGACAAGTTACTATTTTATACACTCAAGTTTCAATACTTCACTACCCACCTTATTTACATGTTTAATCCTCGATCGTCGTTAACAGTAATACGAATTAAGCACTACCTGGCCAAAAAAAAAGAAGAAGGTTGCTGTTTTAGAAGGGTCAAATGTTATTGGGCTGCATCAAGCAAAGAAAACAACTAAGGAGATTTGAAATTCCTGGAACTGGGTTAAGAACCTCCTTTAACACATTATCAAAACCTGAAAGGTCAGTGCTGAACTGTCAACTTGGTGTAAGAAATGTGGTTTGTGGAATCACTTAAACACTTGGTGAAATTGCATGGTGAAAAACAACAGTAAAATCCATCGCTAATGATTTATTTATTTATTTATTTTGTAGGATCAACTGTAAATAAGAGATCAAGGGCACAGTTAATTCGTGTTCTTACAAGTAAAGTTATTTGAAAAATTCATTTGACCTGATTTATATATACTCTTTAGATTGAGAGTATGAGAAACAAACATTATAAAAGGTTGAAAGCAGCTCATGCTGACTTAAGCCTTCTTTACTGTTTGGGTATCGGGATGCTGTGACAGTTGTGAGACACTGATGATGTCCAAAAATGACCAGGCGCACAGAGCCCAGACAGCCCAGTGTGTTAATCTCAGCCCACAAATCAAACAAAGAGGAAAAGCTGCTGAAGGAATCATTGATTTTAGGGTGTTGATAAGAGCATTGAGCTGTTTTTGTACCACCTCTGGTCTGATCTCAAGCACCAACAGTTTGTTTGCATTATACATTTCTACTTGTTAGTTTTTTTTTTAGGTTTGAGGACTACACAAAAAATACATAAAATTAATAAAGAATATTACCTCAGCATATTATTTATTCTCTCCATAGGGAACTGTAGACCCATGTAGTCCACCATAGATCTGTTGTTAAGTAATTGTCATTATCGCTTTTCTGTGCCTTTATGTAGCGTGGGTGTTTTTTCCCTTAGCTTTGCCTTTTAGCGCTTGGTTTCTACGTTTCCATAGCTAATGACATCAGAGCATGTCAGAGTCACAGCAGGCTGCGATTTTGAATCCATAGCAATCATAGCAACCTACAATGTTGGAACTGGGCTTAAAGCCATTTCTCCCACCCAGAGAGCATTTTGCTTTCCTGGAATCCCGCCCACAAACGGCTGTGCCTTTGCCAAGTTTCGAATGCACAACTCTCTCCCAATAAAAAGATTCCAACCAAGCATAAAACATCGATTAGATATTATAGTAGATATTATAGTTATCTCGAAATAAATATTAGGGGTCTGTTACACACTTGAAACATTTTGCATGGGAGCTCAGCATATTAATCTTAGTGCACACTAGGTATGCTACTGTAGGTAAATACCACTGAAATCACATTCGTAATCTGTGGGCTGTTACACTGACTGGTCAAAAAAAAAAAAAAAACTAATTAAACGAACACTCTAAGATTTCATTCAGTAACCTTTAGCTTTGATTACAGCACACAGTGTGGTGGCCAGTTGATGTGTGAGAATGATTCCTCAAGCCCCCAGAAACACTCTTTCACAGTTTGAGTCCTGGAGTACGCCCGCGCTATCAGAGAGGAAAAACTCCTTTGATGTGATAACCTGGTCTTTCCCATTGCTCGAAAGTCCAATATTTATGCTTCCTAGCAAATTGAACATGATCATTAACAAATGGTCAACTTATGGCCACACAGCTGTTTAGTCTCAGTTCTCATCACATCACAATGCTTTTACTTTCAGTATTGAACATACTGTAGCTATGGTGTTACTGTTGATTATTTTACCACGCAACTTCACCAAGTGTTTATGTGATCTCAATTCATTGTTTTTTTTTGTTTTTTTCTGACCACATTTCTTCCACAAAGTTGACCGTTCAGCACTCTCCTTCCAGGTTTTGATTAGGTTGTGAGGGGTTCTTAACTCAGTTGAAATCTCCTTAGTTGTTTTCTTTGCTTGATGCAGCCCAATAATTTGGTGATTATTATCTTAATTTTTTTTGGCCAGGCAGTGTATTTTTAGTTAATAATGGGTGAAAAAATCTATCAATGCTTATTTGACTCTGCTAACATTAGGCAAGTGTGTAATTAACATCCATTAACTGTATTCATTAGGGATGAAGGAAATTTTAAGCACAGGAAATTTACAGCTGAAAATGGTGCAAAATAGTTAATCTGTTTTAGGCAGAAAGAGAGAGAGAGAGAGAGAAAAAAAAAGAAAAACGTAATGGACAGAAAAAGAATTTAATAGGCCTAAATGATGTGTCAAATGTAATACGACTAATAAGTGTTTAAAAACCGCTGTTTCTTCACTCGTGCTCTTCTGTTTCACTCAGCGCAGACACAGGCCAACATTTCGAATTGCTGCAGTTAAGTAGTATAAATGGCAGCTGTATGTGTGTGTGTGTGTGTGTGTGTGTTTTACCATGAGAGGAATGTAGACAAGTGATTTGTAAAAAGGCCTCTATCAAATATATACTGGGTTCATTTTGTTTTTACTCAGCCCTTGCCTTTCTCTCTCTCTCTCTCTCTCTCTCTGGAGAACTATGTATTATTCTTCATTTTTTGCTTCTTAATATGCCTCTTGTTTCTTTTTCTTGCACTGTGCTGGAATCATGGGATTTGTGGTTTCTAAGCCTGAGCTGGAGGCAGTGCTCAGTGAAAGAGAGAGAGAGAGAGAGAAAGAGAGAGAGGAGGATATGGAGAAATATGGAAATGAAGATGGAAATGCTGCATCTTTTCAAGCGCTTTCAGCTCAGAAGTGGGCCAGATGTGACACATGTTTCATTAGACCTACTTATAATGATGTAACACCATCACAACTCTCGCTTTCCTCCCCTTCCATTTTGGCTCTCGTTCCCTCTCCTTCTCTTCCTTTCGCGTCCTCTCCGGCGAAGACGCGCTTTGTGTTTACACAGGGGGGACGTTAGGCGAGGATCAAACTTGTGAGGCTTCTAGTGACAAAGCTGAACATTATGCGAGTCTACAGTGTGCTGTCCTGTCTGTCTAAATGTTTGATTATCTAATCATATCTCCAACGCTGCTTTGTAAACCTTTATGCTTTAAAGATACAGTCAGACTCACAGGATAGGGAAAAAAAGAGGGAAGAAACATTACCTCTCTCTCTCTCTCTGTCTCTCTCTCTTTCTCTCTTTCTGTATTCGTCTTACACACACAAAAAGCACCAAACACTCCCATAGTGCTGTCCTTTTTCCGAGCTTTGACCCGCACACAAAACACCTGCTATCTCACACACAGACAGCCACAGGAGACTGTACACACAAACACACACACACACACACACAGAGTCATCCTCCTCAAACACACGGTGAAAGACACCTGGATGGTGAAGAGAGGAATTCAGAGAAAGTGCACAGCTGGCCAGGATTTGGGAATTGGCTCAGTTTGGTGTATGTGTCTCTGCTCTGTCCTTTTATTATTGTCCCAGTAATCAGCCGAACACAGAGGGCAATTTCAACAAGGAACGAGGAAAGAATACGCAAACATTGGTTTGACCAAGGCATCTCCCTAATCAGGGTCGGAGGTTTTACCGATTCGGATAGGAACTGTTGGAAGCGAATCGATCCCCGTATCGCTTACTCGCTGAAAAACCTTATCAAATTAATTCTCACTCGCGCCATTTCTCTTTCCCGCCGAAGGTGTCAGTTCAGATGAAATGGGTGTGACCTGCGTGCTCACCAGTTCCAGGAACCCGCTTGCTGAATCATATGGCTTTTTTTTTTTCCCTTTTCTTTTTTTTCCCTCCTGAACGGTGCATCTTCTATCCTTCTCTTGCGGAACGCTGTACAGTGTGTATAGGTACATACAGTGTATACAACTTTTTCGAACTACCTACAAACAATCAGACAATCAGCCTGCACGTTCCTAATTGCCGGCGACACCGCAATTAGAAACAACAAACGAATGAACGAACGAACAAACAAACCCCGAACCGGCGTCGTACGCACGAATCAATTTGCTTAGCGAACATGTTAATACGCGGAAGTGCCGCTGGTTGAACAAATATCTAATTTCATACCTCGTTAACACAGCCGCGAATGTAGCAAGTGACTGTGAGTAACGTGGTTGGCCTCCTTAATGAAATGCCGCAAATTGGAAATGTAATTTTCATAGTCGATTATAGATCGGAAGCTGCAGAGGCGCTCGAGCTGGAAGATGGAGTTTTCTGGAGAAGAGAAGAAATCCCACTGAAATCCCCCCACCGCTCACCCCGCTAAGGCTCGCTCTCCACAGTTCACTCCGACTACGGCCGAGGGTTTCGTCCATGTCACAGTGTGTGTGCGAGAGAGAGAGAGAGAGAGAGAGAGACACAGAGAGAGAGGTTGTTAATGGAGATTTTGGCCATTAAAGCCATCATTAGGTAAGCCAAGTGCGCACCAGTTCACCCTAATCATGAACATAATTAGAGAATTAGCGGGAGATGATGTGTGTGTATGTGTGTGTATGTATGTGTGTGTGTTTTAATGATGAGATTTGAAATGGACAAACTGAGTTATGACCTTGTCTCACAGCCGGCTTCATCAGGCAATGTCAGACTATTCATTTGTTCGTCTGGGTCTGATTGTTAGTCAGAAAATAGCGTGTGTGTGTGTGTGTGTGTGTTTGTGTCTTTCCCATTCCCATTACACAGCATTTAAATCTATTTATGTAATCCAGCATGTCTCTTTCTCCCTTCCAGTTTTCTGATTTGTTTGAGCCAGTAAATACTCTTGGGCAGTCATCTAATAAATATGACACGGGATACAGAGCATGCGTATAGGTGCGTGTGTGTGTGTGTGTGTGTGTGGAGAAATGCTCAGCTGTAAAATCTCTCTTCTATGAACGTGGCTGTACTGAATATCAATGGCGTACTGCAGCTCTTATTGTGTGTGTGTGTGTGAGTGTGAGTGTGTACGTGTGCAGTTTTACATCACATCCTGTGAGGGAATGCCAAAGGATAGAGAAGAGGACAAAGGGCTGTAAAATCAAGGTAGGAAGGGATGATGGTGTTTATATTGAGTAGTAAGAGACACTGATAATCAACTATTTGTTATATCACCTCTCACTTCATGTGTAGGTTTAAAATCATGCCATGTGTCGAGAGATGTAAAATATTTAACGTAACGTGGATAACGGTGAAATAATGATGTTGCCTACTTGTAGTAGAAATTAAAAAAGAGATATAGGATATTATAAACTTGATAGTAGTAGTAGTACCCCAGTATCCCACCAACACCGACGGAGCAGCATGACCACCAGTTCCCAAATTCTCCATCCACAAGCCAGATTACCTCATCGTACAATTGCGCCCAACCAGAGAAGCTGCAGTCTTAACACATGCTTACACTTAGACATGCAAAGCCAGTTTTTCAGCAGTATAACGCACTCAGAGGAAAGCGCAGTCTACCCTCTTCTGCATACATGAGCTCATAGAGACCTATGATTGGCTAGGGTACCTGTGATTGACAGGGAAGAGACAGTATGTCATCCCTCCCACCCAGAGCACACAGCCAATTTAGCGTCCTTGAATCCTGGCCACGGGCGTTCAGGATTCAATGTCAAATGCGTATGTACTGCATACATATTAGGGCTGTCAATGTTGACGCATGTGATTAATCTAGACTTTTTAACACATTGCTATTTTTTTAATGCTAATTAATCATATGACCCAGTTTGACCCTAACAGCTTTCCGTACCCTACCCGGCTGTGCGTGATAATGGCACGTTTAACACGGATAATGAGATGACTGAGGAAACATCACCAGGTGAACTGTCATTATAAAAAGCTTTTGAATGGATGGAAGTTTGGATGAAACCAAAGTTGTGTGCTCGAGCTACCTTCAAGGGGAACTATTTTCACAAGAATACATTAAATGTAAGATGTGGGTAGTGGTGGTACAGGCAGCTAAGACTTTAGATTGTTGATTTTTGGATTTGAGGATCAGTGTTCGAGCCCCGCTGTCGGTGCAGTGCCCGTCCCATTCGAGATATTAAACAGTAAAAAAAATTTAACAATTTGTTTGGTATGTATTTATTCCAACATTGCTTGTTTAAAATACAAGTAAATCTGAGTAATTAAAAATTGTGATTAATCGTGATTAATCTCAGACTATGACTAGGATTAATTGCGATTAATCACAATTTTGTAGTGATTAACTAGATTCAATCGTTCGACAGCATTAATAAACATCTACAATTATTGACTGGACATGCTGATTACTGGTTAAACCTGTATTTGTTTTTTGTTTTATTATTATTATTATTATTATTATTTTAGTAACCTAGCTTGGCAGATTATTTTATTATTTAACACGTTCCCGTACC